>JAUYWV010055560.1:0-27119 GCA_032274565.1 Nematoplana nigrocapitula
GGTCAGATGGAAAAAATTTATGTAAAAAACAAAATTTCGGGGGGCGGGGGCAGTGTAAATTCTAAGGCCTAAAAAATATTTTTTTAGGATTTGGATACTCTAAAAAATATTATCCGAACTCTAAAAAATGTTAGATGATAATTGAGTTGTGCTTTCTGTCAGAATTATACTTTTACAAATGTTTATCATTATCTGCAGCGCTTAAAACTTTCTATTCCCGAGAGTACATAGCCCGGGTTCGAACCCGAGTTCATTGGATTGAGAATCCAACGCTCTTACCATCACTAGACCAGCGCTCTCTAACTTTGTCCTGGCAGTTTTATAAGACGCGGAAGAGATGAAGGCCAAAGACCAACTGGATCGACTGCATCAGAATAGCATTTGGCTATACAAGAATACCAACAATGTATCCCTTGGTATCCAAATAGGCATTAATACAGTAGATGATGTTTTGCAAGGCGCTCGTTGGCTCATCTGGGCATTAATTCCTTCTGAGACACTTTGCATGCCCAAGTTAAATGTATCTGCCGGCACGGTCTCTCAGAGGAATCCGTGTCGGTGGACTCGTATCTGAGGGGCATACGGCTCCCGCTGAACAACAACATCTACATCAGAAGAAATACCGGAAGAACAATTATTCAAGATCTAAAAAGAAGGACCACGATTGAGTGAAATGGGGGAACTTCATCCTGGGAGTTGCTAAAGTTCGGTCTCGACTTGACGGCACCAGATAACCAGATATAGGTATATACTGTAGATATTATCATGCAGCCAATCACATACTGCCTTCTCATAAATATTCTACAAACAGTTCAATTGCACATACTGTATACCTGTGCGAATAATATGTTGCACTACTTTATACACGAATACTGCATATTGTTCGTTCTATATACTGTAGGAGAGAAACCTGTTTTGTTGCGATTTCTATGCCGGTTATGATTTTTAAAATTAACTGTCCTAAAATAAAATAAAATCTGCAAATCGATGGTGTTTCATAAATAATTCATTTAAAAATAGTTTACTGTTGAATATATTACTGTAAGCAGGTACATAATAGGGGTATATCCTTATAGCAATTTTATAAAATTTGCATACAGTTTGCGAACGCCATAGAATAAATTTTTGGATCGGCCCCTGTAGGTCTTAATGTTTTGTCAAGACCCTACTTTTGCACAATTACAAACTCCAGCAACAGACAAACGTGTTGTATAAGATGTATATCTGAACACATAACTGCTCAGTTATTGGTTCCTATTGTGGATGCTTAATTATAGCGGTGTCCCCGTCGTCGACAAGCTCCAGCACCATACTCCCCTTCAGGCATCCCCGACAATCGTCCAATCGGAAAATTTCCTCATCTCCGATTAGCGCCATATTGTTTTCCAATTGGTTCGAAGACAATGGCTAACGAAGAAGAAGAAGGGGAGGGGATGAAGTAGAATATAGAGTGGGGAACAACAAGTCATTGTCTCATCAACTCAACTAAGTATAATTGCCCCTGCTGTGTTAATCAGAAGAAAACAATAGGAGCACAATCTACACCAACGCAATGCACCAGCAATTATCCCCACCAAACAGCCTCCTCGCAGCCGCTTTCTCCATGGTCCCCTTCACAGGTGGCGTAGGGCCAGCAGCGAATCCCTTCCGCGGCGTGACCTATCCGCTCGGTCTCCCCGCCGTCTCGGGCCAATCACTTCCCGCCATGTCATCAACGGCGGGGCCAGCGGCAACGAGCAAAGAGGACAACCGGGTAAAGGGTGAGGCGAGTGCAGGAGGGAGAAGACCAGCTGGGAAACAGCTGGTGGCGGAGGACAAGCAGCACAGTCTGAGTGAGTGTGCTAGATCTGCACTTTTTCCGCACGCAGCGTCAGTCAACATGGGTCAGTGTTAATAGGCAAGCAACTATATTCACAACTGGCGTCATAGCAGATTGTCTGTACATGACACACAATTTTAATATAGGGGTTTTGTAAATATGAAAATCAAACACTTCAACCTTCTAATGTGCAAGACAGTGGAGTAACTGCAATAATACGAAAACTATATTACATATCTCAAGAAAACAATTTAATTTCTTACGTTTGCACAGAAGACGTAGAACACAAATTGCGCATTTAAGCGTTTGAATTCGTGCGTCGATGTCCGATTGTTTGTTTGTAATTTGTAAAGTTTTGTATGTCCGCTGCAATACTCCTCCGAAAATAAATACTCGATCGAATATTTTGAAACTTTTCACGCGGACACCGACGAACTACTTGTTATTAAAAAATCCGACGTATTTTTCCAGATATTGACGATTAATTCCGCGCGTAATGTAAAGTAATGGAAAATGTTTTTTTTATCTCTCAGTGGATTTAAAATTGTGTGAATATACTGAACAAACGCTGCGCGAAAATTTTATATTTACCAAGAGAATTAATTGGAAGAAAATTTTCATGTGCAATGCAAAACTATTGAAAGTAAAACCTTTCTTAATAAAAGTCTTTCAATCATAAAAAAATCCGCAAATTCTATCGTTTGGACAAAATAATCAAATTGACTTCGCTCGTACGCAATTTGTAGTTTCTTTTTATGCGTATTTGAGTATAGAAAGTCAACAGGTTTGTCTATGGCACTGGTTTTCCATTATATAAAGAGCACTTTTAGTCAGATAACTACATGCACTGTCGTTTCTTGAGTTTCTGTCGAATAGAGCATGTTTCTAGCTTTCGTATGATACCAAACAGTGCCAAACACGCCACGCAAACCAATTTTGAATTTATAAGGATGATATTATTGAAGGAAATACCACGCGCAATACAAAAGATACTGACAAAATTACCAACATACGACCGATATAAAAAAACGTGATCTATGGGACACACGGCCCATCTAGATACAATATATTTATCTTTGGCCGATACTATATAGATTTTGGTTTGTTACACGATTGTGTTGGTCTGTGTGTCTGGGCAAAAGTGTACTAAAATAGCACGATTTTCTCTCAAAAGATTCCAACTGACCGGGCAAGTTGGCGTCTGGGATCAACATGCGTGACACCGTCACATATTAAGTCTTGTTCTATTTTGTTGTTCTGAAACAGGAATGACCAAAAAAGACACGGAGGGTCGGTAAAGAATTGTAGTATTTTTTATTAGGATGTATTACAACATCAAATGTCAAGTCACATATTGCGAATATAATACTGGCATCCTCCATAATATTATACTAATGAGAGAGAACACATCCTTTTCTAACAGGAAATCAATAGTGTTGGGGGGGACTTTGTGTAGATATACTGATGAGGATGTTTTATATCAAATAAAGCTTCATTTTGATATCTTCTTCAAATATTCCTTGACTATCCGGGAATCTCAAATACCTTTTCAATTTCCCAAGTTTCAGTCTTTTGTTCATATTGGGCGCTGCCTGCCATAAACTTGCTTCTGAATAGTCATCAGACAGAGATATCCAATACTTTTAGCAATTGATTGACGTATTCTCAGAGGTTTTTCTTTTGATAATCATCTGAAAATGAGCAAATCCGAGTGTACCACTATGTATACTGTATGTTTCATTGTTTTACAATCTATATAAATAAAAATGTAGATGTTCGTTTGCTCAAAATCTTAAATCTCCGAAAGTTGTTCACCGAATGCTTTGAAATTTTGACACAACGTTGCATTTGAATAAGTGCGTGTTTTTATATCAGTGTGAAAAGGATCGGGATAGAGAGTGACAATCAGCGGGAAAAGGATGTGGATAGAGAGTGACAATCAGCGGGAAAAGGATGGGGATAGAGAGTGACAATCAGCGGGAAAAGGATGGGGATAGAGAGTGACAATCAGCGGAAAAAGGATTGGGATAGAGAATGTACTTTCTCTTTTCTTTCTTTTCCATTTAACCAGACTTAGCCACAGCAACGCGTGGCCGGGTACAGCTAGTGAAAAATAAAATCTAAAAACTGAAATTGCGATTTGTATTTTTCGCTTATTTTATCAATTGGTTTGATTCTGTTCATTATAGTCAGCTCCGTTGAACCAACTTATCAATCCAGTGCTCTGTACTCCGAATTGTATTTAAAATAGATCTTTTATATTTACCTGATGCTGTAATTCTATTGGTAACAGTGACGAAGCTACGCCAGAGGTGAAACGCGTTTGATTTCAGAATTAAAAAATCGGTCTAACACGACGTTTCTAACATTTCTTCCAAGTTTTAAAAAATCAGATAACGAAGACACATTGGATAGCTAATTCGAAGTAAAAAGAGGAGAACAAGCTCGTGGTTTCGATTATGTAACATAATCATCTTCAGACATTTAAATTAAGTGAAAACACAGAAGCAAAATAAACAAATAAAGAAACATTTAATCAATTACATAATCGAAACCGGTCACTTACATGGCAATAAATGTTCACCTTGAGCTTGGTTCTCCTCTTTATATTTTATTAAATATTCACAGAAAATATAATCGGAACAAAACAGTTTCGTATTCTTATCAAATTTCTACAATTTAAAAAAAATCTAAATATTATCTTTTGGTGTTCTCATTATAATTGTTTGCTATTCAATCGTTTCCGTTAATGTTTATTTTAATATAACAAGCTATGGCGGACGATATTTATCATTTATTACCCGTTAAACCTGATGATGTATTATTCATTAAAGCGAATGATATAGTATAGGAGAAATAGTTATTATGCCAAATTGACATTATTAAAATAGACTACTCCTTTTAATAAAGAAGTACTAATGCGTCATTATAAGAATTTTAGCCAAAGGTAGTGCTGTTCTGTTAGTCAAACACTTTAAAATGTCCTCTATGGCGAACTACGCAATAATTTTGTTATAAAAAGACTGACAGACCGAGAAAATTCAAAGAACATGTGAAGCACCCTGTGAGGCAAAGCTATCGAAAGAATCATTTGTGATTAATGAGAAAATATTTGCGAGAACATTATGACAATATCTCAAGAGGTTAACTATTAAGACGAGCCAGGAAATACTATAATTCTATTCTGAGTGTGCCATTTGCTGTTTTTTTCGTTGTGGTTCTTATGATAGTGCCACCGCCACCGTCCTCTGACGATAATCGATGGTATGCTGTATAGCTTTGGACAAACTTTCCTCCATCCAGACTGAACTATCTTTGAACAATGATGTTGCTAGTATTCCTCTTCTTGTTGTACCATCCGTGTTGCTGCCTTGAATCAGTGACTTCTTCAGATCGTCTCTTCTCATAATGTGTCCGAAGTAAAGCATTTTCCGAGAGATGATATTCACACGGAGTGTAATACTTTCTCCAAAACCCCGTGGTTTGTTCTGTCTTTCCAGCTCAGCCTCATGAGTCTTCTGTAGGTCTACATCTCAAACGCATCAATCTATTTTTCCCTTTGCTTAGCTAAAGCCGTTGCTTGCAGAAGTCGAAGCTGTCACTTTGTATTGATTTGTGTGCTTTTCAAGAGATGATGATCATTCTGTTCCGACGTATTGCAAATTTCCAACTCGTTCTTCTTATTTTTTATGATGAACGTACGAAGGCACAAAAGTATCGAAGTACTTATTAGTTACCAAGCACAGCCTTCAAATCAATAAAGAATGAATTGAGTGTACCATCTTTAACTGTGTCAAAATTGGCTTGGAAATAATGATAGGAAATATTTCATCCATTTATGATTCGTTGGACTCCTGAATTTGCAACGTGATACGAGTACATGACTTTTGAACGGCATCAAAGCGGAAAGTGGCGTAGTCCAGTTCTGGATCTAACAAAGAATGGAAAGACTGTGAAATAACTCAGCAGTACTACAAAAATATCTCGTACTCTCAATGCCGAAGCAAGTAAAACCATACTGCACTGCAGAACCAGAGACAGACAACATAAAAATAATTCAAATTGTTTTTCAAATTTTGCTTTGATTTGTCATTCACTATTATAGAGTGTATTCAACCGTTAACATTCACAATTTAGTATAATAGTTTAAAATATAACATTTTATGACACTACTCTATTAATCTGAATAGTAAAAAACGCACATAAATATAAAAATAGCATGGATTTAAATGCTACTTCAAGTGTTTCAACTTATTCTCTCAGTTTACAAAAGCTGCAGGCGCTTGATAAAGAGAACACAGTCCATATGCAGTATGCTTAGACATCTGAGTTTAATGGTGCACCTTCAGTGTAAAACAGCGGTAATCCCGTCGCTGAACACACCTTTCCCTCGTGACTTACACAAAGAATACTTTCATCATTAACGCAGACGAGGGCACTTTTGAAGTCTCGATTAATGAGACATGCTCATTAGGTCTGCTTCGCCCAGAATTGAATTCAAACATCGCTCTTTTCGATTTGAATTATCTTTTTTATTTTGTTTGAATGTTGCTATGCGTATGCATGTTTCTTGTAGATATCTATTTCAAAATGCGTTTAACTTCTGATCTGATAAATGATTATATCTCGACTTCCTCTTTATCCGACGCCTGCAGTTTTGTCGTTTTAAGCTCACAAATTCTAAATTAGCACATAGTATACAGTATATTAGATATTCCCTTGTTAAATTTCAGGTGAGACTCGACGAATTCGTATAATTTTATACTTAATCATTATCGTCTGAAACCTGATATAAAGCGTATATACCAAGTTTCTGTGGAGATTTGGCCATACCCAAATTGATAAAATGAATAATAAAATGAAAATCTTCCGTTGGGTACTCAATGTATTACACAGGACGTTTCGAGTATCTTTGTCAACTGCAACTAAAATTATAATACAATCCAGTACTGTATTTTCATCGTATATACCAAACTTTTCTCTAAACAAAAGGGCCATTACGTATAGTTAAATTGTAAGTTGTTAATTGTATCGCAATCGAAGCTAATAAAGCACAACCAGAATACACCCGACATATTTCGAAAGACTTTATATGCTAAGAACCAAATCCAACGCCGTATGAATTGAAGTTTTACTACACATCTACACTTGGCCCTCTCCACTCGCATTCTTCACTGTCGTATTGTTTCTATAGGTTGCCAGATCACATGAATAATAGCGCTATTTCTCTTCCACTCGGCCGCTCTCCGAGCTGCGAACTTATGAATATTTTATCGATCTTGTCTGCGATTTAGTCTAAGGTTATTTGATGTCATTTTATTATTCCCCAAATAGGAAACACAACCTCAATTAAAAGTAGTAAAATTTCAGTTAAAAATGAATAAAGAAAATAATTCGTCTTTTCTGCACAAAACCATTACTACGATGCAATATGGCTGGTATGGTTCTGCTACAATAGTTGGTGTAGGAGAGCTGGAATATACGATTATTACACCTTATTATGCATATCTTGTCCAACAGGGCCTGTGCTTCCCCCCTCTCTCCAACGTAGCGCGCATCGGCATACGTGCATAGAATGACTAACATCTCTTTCCTAAATAGATCCTGGTTACTGACGGATTGCATTAAATACACCGCTGATTCCACCTGCCCTCGTTGCTTTTTGCGGTCGTATCAGACGCTTTTCCTGCATTTATTTTTTACGTACCTAACTTCCCTAAAAATATAATGATGGGTCATATGGAAAACAGTGCCTTATGACTACACTAAATGTGCTTAAATAGTTTTTATTGTTTTTTAGGAATACATCTTTGCATGCTTTTGATGTGTGCATGCTTTATCATATATCACAATTTCTTGCGTGTATGGGTGGTATGAGTTCGTTTTTTTCACAAACGTGAATGGTGCCAATAGATAATGTATGCACTCTGTAACAATTGGTAATTGGATAATTAATAGAGCGACTATCCGTGGGAGTTTTAAAACTAATTTGCATAATATTGTGATATTTTGTCTATTAGCTGAGTCATCATTCTCAATATAACCAAAACTGTGAGTCTGCAACATTCCAAAAATGGACTGCTAACCTGACCTAACTCATCACAAATACTGAGAAAACTACACACTAATTGTTGATCCTTACACAGTCATTGTTTTCACATACTGTAGTGTTAACACCTAGTCCCAATGCTGTTATTTTATTTCGAAGCCGTTTGCATACATTATCTTTTAGTACCATGTACAAGTTTTGATAACGCCTTTTACCTATCTGTCCTGCTCTATATGTGTTTTATATACAGTATGTATAGCAATGCAGAATAATAATTGTTATATTTTTATATATTTTCACATAATAAAGCTACACCTACTAACAACATGTACTAATACAGATAGATAGATAGCTATTTCCTATTTGCTAGGATAATCGGTTGCGTCTAGCAACTGTATATAATATTTTTAAAACTCTTTTTTTCAGAAATTCAATATCCGATTATCAGTCTTGATATCTTGACACATAATGAAATGTTGTATTTTTGTAATTTTCATATAAAAATCGTCAATATTTAAAATTTGAATTTAAACTTTTTAGTAAAATTATTCACGAAACAGCAACAATGTTGCACTACTGATTAGGCATTTTAATTGTTTTAAATAAAAATATATGTCATATATGTCATAGAATCACCGACCAAACTTTGACGATCGTTTTGGCTTAACTCAAGCTATTTGTACTTGCTGAACAGAATTCAAAATACAGGGATGTAAAGGGGGTGTAGTCATGCAGAAGCAATCTTCCGATATCAATTTTTAACTTTCTACATAGAACATATATCTAAAATTAGTTGTGGATGACTATTAATTCTTAAAGCCCGATAAGACATATGGAAGCATTGGAATAAATTACATAAGACTCGGGAGCGGCTGGTAGACATTTGTGTGTCGACAACACCGAATTTGAAGATACAGGTGCCAAAAAATGTATTCACACCAGTTGCAGTACTCAAGTATAGTCACATGGCAGCAGGAGAGCGAATGTTGGCGGTACACATATAGGGAACTTTGTTCAAGGTAAATAACATAAAGACGATTGCACAAGCTAATGAAGAAGGCAAAAATTGCAAATTCACTGATTGATGCAGGTGGAATGTGCCTTGTAAAGGTAATAATGAAAACAGGTTCTTCCGATTCAGCTACTGGAGTTGTTTTCAAAGCAAAAATGTCGGTGATTCAAACACAAACATGAATAAAAACATGAAAAAATAGAAGTAAGCAGTTTTTTTAATAATTGTAAAATAAGCTTTCAACTATTTAATTTCAATAATATTTTTTACCATTTGTTATAGCATTACATGTATATATCATATTTTGACGGTAAAAACATCGTAGACTAGACGCTTACAGTATCTAACCAATTTTTTAGTATCGAAATTAAATAGTTGTTTAAATGTATAAGTAGAAGGGCGCTAGTTTATGCAATTTAACAATTCTGTCATATCTTGAACGATGCGCGCTTTGAAAGTAAAGAAATAATATGTCGTCTGTCGCAATGGATCAAGTGTTATCAAAAGAAAAGTTTATCGAAAGGTCTTGAGAAGTCTAGGACACAGATGACAACAACCGGAATAGGTTGTGTACAAGAGTATTGGAATTAACTATATATGGAAATAAGTGTAGATGTACGTAGATCGAGGAGACGATGTGGTAATACCATCAAGGAAATCTTTAGAACGATGGAGGCACATAAAGAATTACTTATAAAGCAACACCTAGTTTCAGGACAGGATTTGAAAAGCTAGTCAGATAAATGATTTACGACTACTTTTACTTTTAATATAGTAGCTTGTCAGATGTGGAATACTGATGAAGCGGTTAGAAGGTCGAAACAAGGCTAACAAGTCTTCCTAATTTGTTGTAATTGATCAAAACATCAAAATGCGATTGAATGTTTTCCAGGAGTACTTAGCTCTCCCGATGATATTAGAAATTAGGATTATATACTTTCTGCCATCTCGAAATGATTTCTCAAAGGATTACTTTTTAATCATATTTAAAACTAGCGCGGATTTAAAGCAATTACACATTTTCCACTGGAACCTCTTAGTCATTCCGTTTTTTTTGCAAGTTCTCATTTTGTCTTAACCGTCTAATTTCAGGTACTGGGCTTCGCTGCGTAATCTGGTTCTCTCCCTACTCAACTCGATGCGCAGTATCATCAGTTTACTCTTTCTACTCTTCCTTTTCATTCTCATATTTGCACTGCTGGGGATGCAACTTTTTGGCGGCGAGTGAGTCAAGATGTTAATTTACACAACTGCGTACAGTAATACAACATTACAACATTCATCTACATATGACTCTGATGTGCGGAACAAGGATTCCCAGCGACAAAGTTTCAGGATTCCTCACGCATGCTTCTAACAAAATTACATAAATTATATCAATAACAGCAATGTGATTGCCACCCGTATGGATAAAACTAATCAAAACATAGCGCAAGTTCTGACCAGACATAGAAAAGGGTAAGTACAAAAAATTCCAGGTTTTTCCGATTGATAATCGAGGAGGAGATAGCGAACACACACACAAAGACAAATGTTGCAAGCTGTCCGTTGTTTCACACGGCCTCGTTGTACCAGTATCCATCATTGTACGTAGAAGATCGATTTTGATTGGATTTTATGCAATTAAATAAGGACGTCATGTACAGTAGATTGCTTCGTTCGCAAATCTTCAAATTCTATTAGGAAAGGTAAAGAAGGCTTTTATTTCAGCAGAAGCGGTTCGCTGTGCACTCAGGATGTGTACTGATTGCCCCATTGCTGTATTAAACTGACAAAGCATCAGACAGGATTCAAATGGTGGCTACCTCGGAACTGTCAAACAATTGGTCCATTGGTGTGCCGTGCCGATGAATCGAGTTAGAACAACAGGTGGCCAAATGAGCCTATTGAGCTATTGCACAATGTACAGAACTAATGCAAGCCACGAGATCAGGCCTCAAAGTCCCTTGTCCTGTGCGCTAATTTCATCTGATCATATTGCATGCGTCTTCCAAATTAGATTTCTACCCTGGAAACGTGTAAGAAGAATTAGAAAGAAGGAAATCATTGATTGACGTTGTTGCCATGATTTCTGGAAAACCGTCATCGCAGAAACAAATACGTAGAAAACACAATAAATATTTACTAACCGTTAACAATTATTTGGGTCAGATATTTTACTGCACTCTGCATGGTATTTCATCTTGTCATGTATTTGGATATTCCTCGAAAAGTGTTCAGATATAAATATATCTATATAACGGGCTCCTTTTGGCATGCGTCATATGCCCGTAACCGAATAACACAAATAAGTCAGGAGAACTGTAGCTAAACAATATTATTGTACAAATACCAGAACCATCTATAAAAAGAGCGGTGTCTACCTGGTGCAGGTGGTGATAAACTCCAGGTGCAAAGTGGCAAACGGTAAGTTATCTGAAGACATGGCTAACCGACGCCTGCAGTTTCTGGAGTTCGATCTCTATGTCTGTGTCATATTGACTCAGCAGAAGATATTCCAGCGTGCTTTAAATAAATATTCCATGTATTGCGTGACTCCTGGACTGATATCCCATAATAAAAAATTCAAGAATTAATAGATTTCATGCCATAGCAGCTGCTCTCAGGTTCAAATAAGTACTGATGTTGTTGTTGTTGTTGGTACTGATGTAGATAACATATTGAAAATTTGTTGATGTAGAGGATAAACCGATCATGTCAGATAGACTGACTTTTGAAAAAATATATCATTCTATTTTTTATATATCTCTGTAAATACCTGAACCACTTCGACAGAAAATGTGATGAAAAATACCACTGTCTGAACCAAATATTATAGCAAACGATAGGAGAAAGATATGATCCAAAATTTACCACTGCAAAAATAAATAGAAATGACAATATTCAGAATAAATTTAGTTCTTTAGCTCATTGTCCAAAATAAGAGATCATAGCCAACAAAAGGAATGCAAATCATAAATTTATAAGAACTACATTTTAAACAATCACCAAATAAACGATAATAGGATATTTGTTAAAACATGTGTACTATTAAATATTAAATTCATCGTAGTGCGGTTTGTTTATAACTTTTTTTAACAACAACAATCCTAATGGAAAATATCAGAAATTCTTTTTAATGATTATTTGATTATTACAAAATGTTTAAATTCTGCATTCTTTGAGGAACAAAATGTTGTACATTGATTAACATTGTCATTGAACTGTTTGATTATGAGATGGGATTGTGTGTACAATATTATACTCATTTTCACACCTTGTTTTCGCTATTCTTTGTTTCCTGTTCGGAGCAGATTCAATTTTGATGAGGGCCGACCAGCACAGAACTTCGACACTTTCGTCAAAGCACTACTGACCGTATTTCAGGTAAAGCGGTGGAAAGACTGAATTTTTTTCAAGTTTGAAGACAAAATGAAAAACAAAGACTTTTAAATGTAAATTATAAGGCGTTCAGGATACAAGGCCTTTTCTTCGTCATGCACGCTAGAGTTCAGTTTATGGGCAGGTTGTGACGATACGCATTAAAAGATGCATCCTGTGACACTATGTTTCCTAATATTATAACAAAGTAATGACGCACATCTCAGTTACAATACAATACTGAACATTTCTAACTCAAAAAAAGAAATAGCAACGATTAAAAATACAGTATATACTGAACTGTATAGCTCTATTGGGAACGAAACGCTGAAAATTTAAACTAACTCATGACAATATTCCTCGGACAACGTTAATTACTTTTTTGTTTAATGTAGAGAAGAATCGAAACTACATCTTTTCTTCAGGACATATAGAGAATATATTTTGGAAAAGCACTTGCCATTAGAAATTAAGCTTTTGCACCTCCACACTTACTTGTAATTGTAATTGTAGTGTTTTGTTTTCTAATAGTTGAAATGCGCGCGCTGTTGGTTTCACGTTTTTCTACACACTCGATGGCTCTTTTTCTACAAAACGGCAGTTTGCCACCGGTCTGCTGGTCTATGTTGTTGTTTTAGTTGCTGTCTCTCACAGCATGAGTCTACAGTACATGTAATCGTCTAGTATATATGTGATGGTGTATTTCTGAGCACATGAACCGCAAGTGCACATGGACCGTACCTGCAATGCAGTCTGCAAGTGTATAGCCACCCTCTACGTACACCCACCATGTTTTTTATTGTTTCTTTTTTGCACAGATTCTTACAGGGGAAGACTGGAATACTGTTATGTATAATGCGATAATTGCTCGGGACTCCATGTACGCCTCGATTTATTTCGTACTGATCCTATTATTTGGAAACTGTATCCTTCCCAATTAATGGCGCAACTATATATGTAGATGAACGAATAGAAACACAAAAATAGTGATCAAATCTCCAGGCAATATAGAAATGAGGAAAACAAGGCAAAGGCAATATGTCAACAGAAATAAATTTCAAATTTGTTCCTGACATTCTTATCTGAAAGTCGACATTTTTAAGGACGAAAATATCTAACAGGTTTATGGACTCTAATCGAAACAATCTCAATTCCTACTAATGCAGCACTAAAATAAACTGTTAAAATTTATTGTATCTGCTAGTAATAAAATGATCATTAAAGTGTAAAGAAGAAGCGGAACGGCATCTTGGTTTGTTTTGTACCATAGTAATAAATCGATTTCTGAATGTCGCATGTAGAATATAAATGTCGACAATTACTGTAAACCTATAATTTAGTATCTTTAAAGAAGACTGAGCGGAGTAATATCGTGTAATGAACAAGATCGGGTTTCTTGTTTTAAAACATTCGAGCATTTGCAGACAGGAAGAACCACGGGATTCAATATTATATTTGAAATATTATAGCAGCAGAAAACACCTCCCGTTAAAACTATATAGGAAACAGTGTTTTCCGTTAATAGTTTTTATGCATTCGAGCATAAATAATCATCTTCTAATTCATAATGATGAAACATTGGTAATATTTTGAGTGCCAATTTATTTATTAAATTACTATCTAACTACATAAAATCTATATGTAGGAAAAATCAATGGAAGAACTATCAATAATAATCTAAGATATGTAGATGACACCACAATACTCAGCAAAAGCAAAGATGACCTCGTGTCAGTGCTAACTAGAATTGAAGACCTCAGTCGAAGAAAGGGGCCTTCTCCCGAATGCAAAGAAAACAAAGATAATAGTTATCGACAAAAATAGAACTGATTATAATGTTTTTAACCAGAATAAAAAGCACCTCTTAGAGGTCAAAAGTTTTATCTACCTATAATCAATGATCAACACAGAGGCCAATATTACAAGAACATCAGTGCAAAAGATGAACAAGATCTGGAAGAACAGAGCATTCAACAACCAACTAAAACTACGATTAGCTCGATCAACATGAAAAACATATGAAATGAATCACGACTATCTCGAAAAAAGTTGAAGAGAAGTTCAATGCATTTGAAATGTGGACGTATAGAAGACGACTGCTGCAAGTCTCCTGGAGAGACAGACGGACAAATCAATGAATACTCCAACAGATGAATACAAAGCCAATGCTATTCACACAAATCGTCAGCAGAAAATTGAGATCAGAGTCAAAGTGGAAGCTACGCGTGGAAGAAGAAGGTCGCGAAGAACCTGGCAGTCGGACATCGAGGAATGGGTTGAATGCAATTGTCAACAAGCATCTCAACGAACAGTACACCGTGAAGGCTGGAGTCGATCCGTGAAGGACACAGGTGCTCGTCAAAGAGTCGACTGATTTAGATAGCAAGAGATCTATTTCTTTCGTGTGTATTCATGTAAAATAGAGGTAATCCATATGAACAAACTAAACAAAAATTTAGGATTTTCAATTAATGATTAATAACATAAAATGATACCTAATGTTTACATCTATCGATGTAGCTTTTGACTGTTCACAATATGAGAAATTTAGTATTTGTTTGATTCAAGATGCCGTCTGCATTCTTTAAATTAAAAAATAACTATCGTTAATTTTTAAACTTTGTAAGACAGTATTATTATGTAATAATTGTGTCATTTTTTATTAGGTGTGTATCGGAAAAGTTTAATCTTTTAATACAGACATTAAAAGGATATGAAAAAAGATTGTGAAATGTTATTCACATTGAAAAATCTATTGTATTATAGTCAGTCACCAAAAAATAATTTCTATAAGTAGTAGCAATCGTGTTGGCAAATTGTTTTGAATTACGTTTTTCTTGTTTTTGTATTTTATTTCGATTAAGGATGTTTTAAATGTGTACGTGATATTCTGAATTGCCAAAGACAGTGAATTTTAATGCCTCTCTCTGGAATAAATAATTACAGCAGAAAATACTCTCATATTCACCACAATGCGTCGACCAATTATTTCACATAGAAATTGATTTATTGGTGATCCAAAATTGTGGTATACAGTGGGCAGTAACGATAGGCAGTCACGGCCAGAATTCAGATCAACTGAGATAAGATTCCTCTAGTTTACCCCAATGTAGCACATTATTCTAGAAATAAATTGCCGCTTGTATGCGCGGCGTCATTAGAAATACCAGTATTATTAACCGATCGAGCTTATAGAGAACAGAACTTGTTTGGTATCTTTTCCGATATACATCCTTCTCAGCTATTGATGTCTTACAATCTCACTGAAACTATCTCTCTTTTTCTCTCTTTCTCTGTCTCTATTTCTTTTTCACACACTGCCCAATATCAATAACTCATATTTTCTGCATTTAACTTTCCACCATGTCTTCTTAACCTTTCTTCCCAGTTTCCTTACCTGTCTGCTAAGTTTTTCTTTTGAGTTTTCAAAGAGTACGATGAGAATGACACTTACTTTATTTTTCTGCGAATACTATATAGACAGAAAGGTAAATTTGAGAGGTACTATATAGACAGAAAGGTAAACTTGAGAGGTTCTATATAGACAGAAAGGTAAACTTGAGAGGTACTATATAGACAGAAAGGTAAACTTGAGAGGTACTATATAGACAGAAAGGTAAACTTGAGAGGTGCCCATCAAATTAATGCTATTATTAGTAGTGATGTTTATTCAGGCGAATGAATAGTCGAAAGCTTGAGTTGAAATTCCTACAAGATCTGTAATGAATATGGCATACGGCGAAAAGGTCACAGACCAATATCTATTACAAACAGCTTTATTTAATCTAAATTACGAAAGAGAGATAATATAACTTTTACGTTTGTAATATTTGTAACTTTTACGTACTTTCTGTACTTTTGTACTTTTACTTTTTATGTAACTTTTACGGTTATGAATAGTTTTACTTTTCTTTGCTAACGATTGCTTGTTTGATCTCTATAGTGTAAAATTTGCTTTTATATTTTTATTTTACGCATGTGTGTACAGTAGTTCACATAGCTGTAAGTGGTTTCACACGTATATACTTTTGTGTTCACCTATATATCCTTTGTGCGTAGGCGTGTTATTGCCCATTCACAAAGCATAGGCCTAATTTATGTTAATCTCTTGCTTTGTTGCTTGATCTATGGACAATTGATACCCAGATAAACAAAACTGAAATTCCATCTTTCCAACCCGTATCTTCTGATCAAATAAATATATCAATGTTTAAGGTTTGCGGAAGAATAGAGTTTTAATTTTCATTGAAGTCCTTTTGCTTCATATAACTTTAGGCATATTCATCATTTGTCCCTAAATTCATACGATAATTGGGTTATCACAGTTGAGCAAGAGTTATCCAGTATTTGCTAGTCCGGAAGTTGCTTGTTTGAATTCGTAAGAAAGTAAAGCGTGTTTTTGGCCTAAATTTGATATTTCTTTGCCGATTTGTTGCTCAATTAAATCATTATAATTCAGTCTAAATATTACAGATCAATGGTTATTTCGCCACATAATACACGTCTAAAAAACTTTCAGTTTTACTATTTTTGTTTAAATCACTAACCATGCTTGTTTTTGTTCCTCCGTTCTATAAAAAATACAATTTGCATGTTTCTAAACATAGCTCAAACTAAATAACTGGAAGCGGGTCATCTGTTTAATGGGAGTATACTCGGGTCAAATCTGTCATAGGTCGTCCGTGTTACATACAGAAGGAACACACCCGTTTTAGCAGTACTGAACTGAACCTTATCTGAGCTTTATTTCCCTGACCTACATACAATGGTTTGGTAGATTTCAGGTAGTTAGACAAAGTAATGGCAAATAATGTTGATAACATTGCAAACTTTTCAAAGCACCCTTCTCCTCTTCCCCGAACATTAAATGATTGTCAATAATTTATCTTACAAGATAAAACTTAGAAAATTGACGCCGACCGCAAATGTGTGATCACGCCAGCCGTCCAACCCTTTAAACGAACCCTCGCTGCCCTTTCATTCAGAAAAGAAAATTAGCGCCAATATTATCAGCCAATCAAAACCAATTTCAAAAATATTCTCGTTGGAAACCAAAGAGGCTTGAATACATCAACTATAGGTTTGGGGGTGTTTGGTAGGCAAAAATCGCGGAAAGGGCTAATATTTATTTTCGGCTATTGTTTGCAAAATGGCAACTAGCTGTACAGACAGACAAACTGAAATGAAACGTGTTATGCAGTATAATAGAAAATTAATCACTAACCTACATGCTTACCAAACAACTTTGATGCTTACCAAATTCTATTGCTATTTTTAAAACAGAAAAGCGTCGCATCTGATTGGCCAAAAGGCAAATCAAATGAAATCGCACGGAATTCCTTTATCTTTAGTATCTTTGTTGGAAAAGCAGTCTGAATAACTCAGGGCAACATCCAAATTGTATGAATGATAGGGCCATATCTCTCCCGTGCTGTATGTAGATCAGTAACATACTGAAATACTGACAAAAGTTTTATACGAACTATCAACTACTATAGAGTCAGTTTAGAGGGATGTGAAATTAGATTGTTTCTCTAATTTATTGGTCAGTAAATGCTGCACTTTTTCGGTTGTTCACATACATTGCACATTTTTTCTCTGTTGCTCCCCTGCAGTCGATATTTCGTTTAGATATAGAATCATGCACCTGTACTACTGTACATATAGTCGTCGTGTTCAGCACCTTGCACACACGTATATAGAATCAATCTCGCAAATGACACGCGCGCGATTAGTTTGTTCAAATATTATCAGCCTTGGAACAAAGCGGTTTTCTTCGATCTTTTTTGTCTGATAATAATAATTAATTGATCGATGGCTATTGTGCATCTCTGTCAGAAGTGTGCCCCCATTGGTTCGTATCGTTTTCCCCCATCCCTCCCTCCTTGCAGATTCTCACGGGGGAAGACTGGAACACCATTATGTATAATGGAATCCGGTCCCAAGGGGGCGTGGCCAAGAACGGAACTGTCTATTCCATCTATTTTGTACTATTGGTGCTTTTTGGCAATTGTATCCTTACCACGGAGATGGAGGATGTTGGAGAAATGTTGGCGGGATTTGTGGTTTCTATAGAAATCAATATTCACAATGACTCAAATAAACTTTGCTTATATAGTATAGGGAGGCAACAATAGAAAGCTACTACAACTTCAAATGGCTAAACTTCAAAGATAAAAACAACATATTCCAAGAAATTCAAATGCTGCTAGCGGAAATCAAAACAAAAATAAGAAAATCGTCGTGATATGGGTCCCCAGTCATTGTGGCCTAAAGGGCAACGAAACAGCGGACCAAGTAGCCAATGAAGCAGCCAAACTGGATCAAGGAAGGAAGAGCTGGTTGTTCGAAGTTGCTACAACGAAAATCAAAGGAAGCATGAAGCAGAAGAAAGTCTTCAATAGTGAGCGCCTGAGAAATTTATACGCAGAAGGCAAAATCAAAGAAGAAGAAGAAAAGAAAATCGAAAAGAAAGACATTATTAGTCTAAGAAGATTCAGAATTGGCCACTCGACTGAACTCCGTCACTATATGCACCGTATAGGGCAAGCCGAATCGGAAGAATGTAGGCTGTGCCAAGGTCCAAGCGAGAACACAGAACACCTAACTGAAGAATGCCCTGCCACCTTTAACATCAGGCATAAATGGGAGATTCATAACATCAAAGATCTTGTTAACAAACCGTATAAGGCGAATGAATTCTGGAAGGAGGTGAGGAAAAAATTGTCCCACTACGACTATTGAACAACAACAACTACAGCTTCACTTTACATTAAATGGAAATGCAACTCTTGTTAAACGACTCCTAAATTTAGCATTCGAATTGAATATAACAAAATTTACTCGGACTGTTTGAAACTCCAATTTTAAATACAGTGTTAAGCAAATGTTGATAGTGAGTGTTCCAAAACCTCGAAAAATTCAAACAAATGCACTATATGCTTGATCAGAGAATAGAGTATACTCAATCACCAATGAGAGTGCATGCGGCTTGAAAAAAGCAATATCTTCCAGCATACGCAATTACGCAATCATGATGCAGGAATTATGACTACACTCATCTCTTCGATGGCAGTCAAATTATTCTTAGTGACTGCGGAATTCCAAAAGAATCTACACAAATGCAAAATTGGAAATAAAATATATTTAATTTTTTCAACTATAACAATCTATAATCTATAGGAAATAACAACCTTGAAACACAGTTTATTATTTGAAAAGATTTGTGTTTTAACAAAGTGCAATACGGATTTTTACTCTGTAAAGAGTGACGACCTATGATCCTAAAGTTGTGCAACAGTCAATCACCCTTACATGTTGGATCTTTCAATTGTTTGCTTTTGCCTATAGACTTAGTTTGTTTTAATGGTTGTCATCTATCTGGACTGCACTTCAAATGCCTACATTCAAGAGTTTCATTCACCAACAGTTTAGAAATAAATTTAAAAACAATTGATCAATACCTTCTAAAGAATAGATGAAAATCAACATGAACCGACACGACGAAATGTCAGCCAGTGAGATCATGGAATAGAAAAAGTATAAAGTACTCGACTTGAGATCAAAGCGAAAGAATATTACAATCATCTTACAGACATATGAAGACGTTGTAATGAAGCACTAAGAGCAAAAATGACATAAATTCGATTAAAAAGATTGATAACTGATAATACTTTAAAATTCACAAGAAACACTCTTTTCCTGTCATATTCTACAAGGGGGCTTCCATTTATGAAAGCATTATTCTATGCTATTGATCAATACATTTGTTATGAACCGCCATAGAAAGATCTAAGATGTTGATGAAAAATTCAAGACTGTATTTTATTGGATAGCTTCAGAATCAAAATTTAAAAATCAAATGTAATATTGGGCAATTTGCTGAAGCAAATGGTTTCAGAGCATGTAAAAAGTGCATAGGCAGCAATGTAGCTTAATTTGAGAAGCTTTAATATTGTTTTATTTTGTTGGAAGATCATTTAAATGAGTACATACACCATACTCCTTTATAATACAATTTTACACCATATTGACATTTTGTTTTAAAAATTAAATTCTGAAGCTATCCAATAAGATAAGGGTTTGGTTTTTTCATCAATATCTTATAATCTTTCTATGATTCATAGAAATGTATTGATCAATATACGTATTTAAATAATGCTTTCATATGGACACCCCTCGTAATTCTTTCCTTGACTAATGAAATAGTTCAAAACTAGTTGAATAAAAATAAATGTGGTTTAAAACTCACATCTTATGCTCCATTCTGCATTTCACTATATGCTCTTACTTTTACGAAGAATTAGGACAATAAATCTTGAGTATCTGTTTATATAGTGTATACTTTATCTGTAAACAATTTCAAACAATATAGCAAGGAAACGGACATTAAGTACACATGCGAAACTGAAAAACTTCACTTTTATTAGTATTTTTACAAAAATAGATCGTTGTGATTATCTGTTTCTCGTAAAAATATCAAACTTTTCTTACCTTTCGATTAATTTTAGACTGAACAACCTCTTGCGTAACACAGAACTGTACAGAATTCCACAAATATTCTTTGCAGTTCTGCCTGCCAGAATAGTCTCTGTGTTAACCGAGCTTCATCATATATACCTCTCTATATGCCGCTTATACGTTATATACCGTAAAGTGTACTTTCTACGCTTTATCTTATTTACTTCTATCGCTTATACTACTGATCATCATTCTCCGTATAATGTTAGTAGATGAATAGTAATTGCTTGAAACGTCTGCTCAGTTTATTTGTTTGCTTCCACAATACATTATAGCTATATTTTTGGAATTAAATTCGCGCAGAGCTAACGGAAATCAAGCTATAATATCGCTATATATTATGCAATCACACACACACACACAGTATTTGAAGTTGAAGTTGAAAGCCTTGACGCAATTAAATCTTCAACCAATAAGATACTCTACTGAACGTCTTTCTGGCTATCGCCGTCGACAACCTTGCAAATGCTCAAGAACTTACCGCTGCTGAGGAAGAGAAAGCAGCACAGGAAGAAAGAGAGGTATGTGTATGTACAGATATTATTGTTCTTTAATTGTTTAATTATATAAGATAAAGTGGCCTGTTTCACTGATATTAGGAGTAAAGTAAATCAAGTCCCTTTTTGCAACTAAGCGCTACAGTTTGTTCTGGCCTTTACAGAATAACGCCTCTCTAATTTCTCATGTTTCTGAAAATTGAGAATTACAGATTAGCAATATAAAAACTATTACTTTCTAGTTTTAAATATTAGGTCCATTTTAATCAAAAGACACCACATTCTATAAAGATTGGAATTGATTGCCTAGACGAAATTGTCAACAATGAAACTCTGTGCAACTAAAATTTACAGTACAGGTTGTCTCAAAAGAAGTTCTACATCTTAAGAATATTTCTTTAACATGGAAAATATAGAAACTACTGAAGACATATGAAAATGATTATATTTTTTATAAATTGACGACATTATTGGAGAGAGCTTATTCATGATTGCCAGGTGTTAAATATTGCGCAAAATTCTTTAAATTGTTTCAATTCACCGCTAAACTGTAATCACAAAACGTGGACATTATTATCTCACTTTTGTGCATCATTTACATACATCTAAAACTTGTGAGTTTCATTTTTTATTGTTTACTTTGGTCTCTAAATTAGACTCGCCGTCTTGCGTGTGTTAATTTGTTGCTTTCTGATGAACTAGACGAAATTTCATTAAATGCTCTAAATTAGATCGCATGTAAAGAAAATGACATTTGGACACCGGCGGTTTTTAGATGAAAATCACAATAAAATCGTCCGATAAGGCTTTTTCTAAAACAATTATTGATTCCAACGTAATTCATATATTCAAATTCGAAATGCAAAGTATGTTGACAGATATAATGAGCCGATAATAATGAATTTCGATTTCGGTTGATTGAATGAAGAAGAAAGTTCCACGGTATTAATTGATCAATCTCTAATGTCTTTTTAAAGACTGGTAATGGTGAAAATTCTGTCTCTCCGTTAAAACATTGTAAACAGGCGAGGTGATTCTAAACGGAAAATCACAACTGGTCACCTCTAGTATTCATGGTCGTAAGAGAGGGAAGTTGCGCTTTTCTGGGGCGCAGGAATGCGACATATGTAGATACCTTTTCTCCGTGACCGTCTTTGAGCAAAGCTGAAAATTACGGATTGACGCCAATCGGACCCTTTCGAAGAGGTAGAAGATTCAACGAATTCAGGGTGGGTGAGTAGGAATGCCAAAAACGCTACGGGCATGCCGTTGGGTGACACCATGATGGTGAATTCCTCGGCGTTATCCTTTAATTAGCAATGCCACTAGTCCCGCCTAATCGCTGGAGATATTATAAAAGGTGGAAGTGAAGTGGTCCAGAAGAGACTCTCCGAAGGAGGGACGATCAGAAAGAGCACGGCCGATGCGATGGCGGTAAGTGGCACGAAGAATAGTGGGGCCATTAAAGTGAATGTTAGAGGAGATAGTGTAAGTGCAGAGAAGAAGCTGGTGCCAAATTGAAGTGCTGACAGGAAAGTCCCTAATGACAGAAATGGATTTTGGGAAGGTATGTGAAAGGAAGAAAGAAAATAATTTTCTCTAGACAAGCGCATCAGTGAGATCATTGACAGGCAGGGGAATGACATAACAGATGTCTGGGGTGGTGTTGAGCTCTGTGGATTATGAGGCCGTTGAAGGGCGACTGAGTGACTGTTGGCTTTCAGCACTCTTCATTCGTTTCGTTCCGATGAATGCACCTCCTCCTGCGGTCCCACCGATCACATCCCGCTTGTCCGATTCTCTCTTATTCGTATGAATTAAATTTTTGGACCCAATAGCCTAGAGGTTATTGTATTCTTTTGTATGACTCATATCGCGCAGCGCAAAGAAGAACAAGAGAAAGCTGATCAACTGACTAATATGGGATCCAGTCTTGAACCGCCTACAGTGCAGATATGTCCACCATCTCCGCAGATTAACGATGCTCTGATGACCGAGAAATTCGACTTGTAAGTGTTTTTCAAAATACAGACGAGTTATATTATAATTATGTTGTACCTAAATGGCCGTAGAATTTGTATTTCTTGGTGCTTATCAGCCTCCAATACTATGACACAATTTTGTGTTTGAAATATTATTTTCAATAACGTACCTGTAAACCAGTGACGCTTGATATACTGGCATATTTATTTTCTATAACAAACATCTGCAGAAGAAAATTTTAAATTATTCAATGTACAGTTGAAATCCTACACAGACAAGTTTTATATTATGGAAATATTGAAACAGATTTTAAGCCGGTTGTCAGGAGAGAAAATATTGATTGAAAGTCAATGACTTTTTCTTTGGTAAATTTGGATTGAAGTAAACATTTGTTCCTATGCTTATTATACATGAAACTCTCACCTACCATCCTCCTTAGCACGCAATCTTCCAGTAAACATCTCATTTAAAACTTTTGATGATATTTCATATATTCAAAATGGTCACCATCTAATGTCTCAAATTTGTTAGGAATTCACATATGTATAACCAGATAAAAAGGGGCAGGCAACTTGTAAGGAAACTGTACAGTACTGTGTTGCTGAAGACAAATGGGATACGTTTTCAACGATATATGTATACTGTGTTTCCACAAACAATTGAAGAATGCGTTCAAGCTGGGCAAGACCTATATACTCGTATAATTCTCATTTTGAAATAGTTGACTCAACATGAGCCACTTGTTGACCTAAGTATATTATGTACGATTTCAACATACGTCAACCTAGATCTAGCGCTAAATCATTACAACAGTGGTAGGTGGCAAAGTGGTTAGCGCTGACTGCAAAGCCAGACAACCACAGTTCAAATCCTAGTTGTGTCACTGAATTAATTTCAGCACCGCTTCCCTGACAGTGCTTGGCCGTGGTATGGTGTGTAAAAGCACTAAAAATATCATTGGTGTGGTTTAATGGCCCCTCCACTAAATCACTGTCTGCCCGAGGGTAAAACCAGCCGCCTCCACGTGGTGACCTTAGGTTGAAATAGCGAAATGACTGGCAACTCCCCGGGGCTTGCAAGAATCGTGATCCAGTGACTGAGTGTAAAAACTGTGGTCAACACCCATCTTCTGGAAGGAGCCGGGTAAACAAAAAATCATTACAAGGCGATTGCTAGACATGCCTCTATTATCATAGTTTAGATCGATCTAAGTTTGCCTGTGATCGATCACTTCCAATTTGTCGGGGTTTGTCTTCACCTTATCACTGCCATGGAAGTGATAAGAGTGACAACTGTATGTTCACTTTACCTTTACTTTCCATTTTTGTCTCGCTGTGATTTTGGTTTTGTTCATTCATTACCTTGGATCGGCAGAAAGATCAGGGCGATTTTAATACATACACATGGTTTCATGATGTTTTTACGGGGTAGTCATTCTATAGCCGAGTCAAGCATTGTATCGCATTCTTCAGGAATGCGCGATTCGCTCTGTAGATCAGATTTCATGTTTCAACAAGATAGGTCGTTGAATTCTTACAGACGCATCGATCATCTACTCGCTTTAGTTAGGTTGTTAGATTGGAACTTAGTGTACAATATGTCGGATAGTGCATGGTGCATATATTTCAATAAAGTTGCTTACAAATCAAAATGTCACGAGATTTGCACCAGTAGTCTACACAGGCACATATATCTCAGCACATAACATTTACAAGCTTCAACTTTGAAAATTCGAAATATCCTGAACTGTCGCATTATTATAGAACAATTGTGAGGTCACTGGGAGCATTTTTGCTGCGCCTCATATGCATACAATTTGTGCCATACACAAAAGAAGTAATTATCAATATAATCTACTGAGAGTAGCAAAATTATTTTTTTGCTTAAAGTATATTGCGTAATGTCATATCGTTTAAAATAAGTATTTTTAGTGCAATGTCTATAATTGGTTTATTTGATTACATGTGTTCAATGTTTATACGAGTACAAATATCAAACCTATAAGAATAGCAAATATTGATTTAATTGATTTTCGGGATTTTTTTCAGCGAGAAAAATCGGGCAATGGATACCGGGTCTGACAAGAAGCCGAACGGCAGACTATATGACAAAGCCCTTGCGAACCATGGTAATCGGACAATTGGTTCTATTTTAACCTGATTGCTTTAAACAAAATCATTAAATGTATTTTAAAACTGAACTTATTTGCCTTTTTAGCCGACGGTACGCCCAATTTCATTTCTCTGGAAAGTGAAGATTCGGCAAAAATGGCGGATGATGCCAATCGACCGCAGGGAAAACCAGTGCTGCCCTATAGTGCCATGTTCATCTTCGGACCAACGAATAGGTAATGATGCTGATAATAATACTGTAATTAACAAACCATCATTGAAGTCATGTGAGAGAACTATACGCATGGCAGAAGTAAACTGAGGGTAAATGATGTTCTGATTAGAATACGCTGATTTATGCAGCTGCAGTTAAGGAAAATAACAGTAGAAATAAATGAACATTCTGGAAATGTCAATGAAACATTGGAAGAAGGTTCAGATGAGAAATGCGAGACTTTTTAGATCAAGGTCGATATCAAACAAATGAGGGAGGAGTTTGGTTGAACCAAGTAGATCATGAGGTTTGGATTGGCTTTATTTTTTTATTACGGTATGTTTATATGTCTACCTTTGACAGCTTTCGTCGATTTTGTCACTTTGTGGTGAATCTGCGATACTTCGATCTCTTCATCATGATCGTCATCTGCGCGAGTAGCATCGCATTAGCAGCTGAGGATCCAGTAAATCAGGGATCAACGCGGAACACCATTTTGGAATACTTCGACTATGCATTCACTGGCGTCTTTACGGTGGAAATGGTGCTTAAAGTAAGTTTTCAGTTTTTTATTTGGGGGGGGGCAGTCATTGGATGGGCGCCACGTAGTAAATTCTATGTGAGTATGAATGCCTCGTTTTATTGAGGAAAACTTTATTTCCGAGTGGGGCGCCCTAAACTTCTTAGATTTATCTAGTATAACTTACTTCTCGAGATGAATGCCTTAAATTAAAATTCTTAGTTTTCTCCAGTATAAATTACTTCACGAGAGAGGCGCCCTAAATGAAAATTCTTAGATTTATCTAGTATAACTTACTTCTCGAGATGGACACTTTAAATGAAAATTTTTAGTTTTATCCAGTATAACTTACTTCTCGAGATGGACACTTTAAATAAAAATTCTTAGTTTTATCCAGTATAACTTACTTTTCGAAAGAGGGACCTATGTGAGAATGAATACATCGTCTTATCCAGAATAACTTACTTCTTGATAGGGGCGCCCTAAACTATTCTTAGTATCCAATATTGAGTGGGGCGCCAATTGTTTCCGCAAAATTATTGGAGGGCCACTGCTCCCCGGACCCCGATTCTCAGTTTTCCAATGTGAGGATATCTGAATCCCCTAGACAGCTAATTATGTAAAGAAAATATTTTTCTAGTGACATCTTTAATTGAAAATCAGCATTAATGAGATACATACACTGTATATTTCATACAATTTTCTTCACGCCTGCTTGAATAAATTCTTTCAAACTGCAACAGCAATATATGGGTGCAGTAAGTAAAAACCACAAAATCAGTTCATGGGTTCCTGAATAAATAGAACACAACTGTGAAAGTAAACAATTGACATTTTAATCGATATTTAAAAAACAACTAACAAAAGAGGGTTGTAGAAGTATCTACGCTGCGTCATTGGAAAAATATTTTTAACCAAACAGCAAGTCAGTAACAAAGATTGAATTGTGTGCTGCACATTTGTACGATTGCACAAAATATAGGATTCTACCAACATAGATAATACTGATATGCCATCTGGTTTTCCCAATTTAG
>JAUYWV010055561.1:0-24634 GCA_032274565.1 Nematoplana nigrocapitula
TGTGGATATAGCAGTGACCCAGGATCCACTGGAGGTCAAAGCGGTGGTTCGTACCCAGCTCAAAGAGGAGGAGCCAGATACTCCGGCAGGTGATCTCTCTCTAACAAGGGTGTCCCGCCGTGTCCTGCCAGTTAGTTCAGCGTGGGGGAGGAGGTCTTCTGGACCAATGGAGCGACTTCCCTCGAACAGTAGGCGCATAGGACGGGGCGAATCAAGACATTTGCCTCCCTCTCTCAGAGGGCAGAACCCTCTATTACTCATTTAGTGGCGTTCTTCCAGTTTCGTTTTCCCCCGTGGAGTGGAGGCGTGGGGCCATTGTTGCGAGTAACAGCATGGCGTCTTTGAGCAGGCTCTTCAATTTGATGACTTGTGGTGCAGCCTCGCCAATTCCACTTTCCTTTGTGCAGTGGATGCGGTCAGGTTGATCGCTAAGAAATATGCCACCTACTTCAAAGGACCACATAAGGACTTCATTGTAGAGGCGCCACCGTGTTTCTTTCACCCAGAAGTTGGTCATTTTTTAGTCGTGAAGGAGCACATAGGTTTCCTGGAGGAGATAGATCCGTACGGTACAAGAGTCGTCATGATGAGAGCCATTCACTAAAGCATGGCTTATTATATTACATTTTCGATATAGTTGTACTATTGAGATTCTGAAGTAGTTTGGGTGCGACTATGTAATTCTCTTTGAAGTTGAATAATGTAGTTCGTGATACATTGTATTTGCAGTAGTTGTCAAGTTGTTTGTCTCTCATTGCTACAGGGACAATCCCGCAGAACGTCTCGGCTATGGCAAAGGTGGCATCATGGAGGTACAAAAACACGTGTGGTTCGAAGGCTTCAATTGGGAGGGCATGCGAGCCCGCACTCTGGAACCGCCCATTCTTCCACAGGTATCAAGCCAGTCATGCGACCAATTCAGTCCATTTCACCTATAGCCTAGTTCCCAGTCTAACGCCATGAATGGATGTAGGCATGCAAGAATGTCGTATAACTTCTTACAAGTCGTAGAAGAATATTGCAGAGTGAATATTTTCCGCTGTCTTCATCGCTAGCATTTTTTATATGGATTCACAATTTAATTTGGTGCCCATTTCTACTGATTCTCGTCCGTTTTTTTTTTAATTCTTAGACTACGTAGTTGTTGTACACTTCGGACTTTAATACAATCGTTTCCTCATGCATATTAAAAAAAACGAATGTATATCAACTGCCGAAAAACTATTCATTGATAATATTTTAACAAAAGGTTGATGTTTTCGCCACATACAGTACACATGGTTATTGATTAATGAAATTTGATAATTAATTCCTAGCAAGAATTTACAACATCCACGGATGCACATTGTCAAACTGAAATTTGGTTTGAATTTTAAATTAATTAATCCAACATAATTATATCTAATGGAAAGTTAGAAAAAGCGATTAACACAATGAAATGCTAGGTATAATTTATTATAGTTGTTCTTTATTTAATGTGAAACAAGAACTTACCGGATACCCTACTGAATATTCCGGAATCCACACTCTGCATTTTTGCTTAAAATTAACTGTATAGTGTACAGTATATGTCACTTTGTTAATCTTCCATAAGAGACCTACAGAAAAATCTCTAAATACATCAGGGCAACAACGACAGCCATATTAAATGTTAAGTTGAGGATAAACAGATTAAATCGCTAATGGATTCTTTGTTAGATATACTGTATATATACACTATATATATATATATTGAAATGCTCCATATATAATTATGGGAAAGTTTTCGCCGCTAACTGAATTAATTTTACTTTTTCCAACTGCCTTTAATATCAGTTTCTTTACAAAAGAAACTTATTATTAGCATGTATGGTAAATTTTTGTTTTGCTTCCGGTAGTTTGACTAATTTAATTCGATTATCAGTAGATAAAAGTGAAACTCAGATTTTTCAAATTAAAATAAGATACAGTAGGCTATATATCTTTACCAGAACAAATACACAGTTAATGCAAAACGGACTTGAAGTTTTATTTAAAAATTTTTTAACTTCTGAATTTTCGCAATATGATATCATATTTCTAGTTTTTTTAATATTTGTCAAACTGTCTCTATTGGGCAAATCTTTATATCAACAAAATCGAAATAAAACGGTTCAATTAATCTTAACAAAGCAGAATTTTTTGTAATTGTTGAACTTCTCTAAAAAATGGCCCGGTCTATGTGCTGTATTATTTAGGTTTGCTGAAACACAGCTTTTAGGTAGCCAAACACAAAACCTACTTTACATATATATATATATATGGAAACAAGGAGACTGTTGTCTAATGTGAATGAAACAAATAATATTTCGTGTAAGATAAAAATAACCAAAAAGCTGGCATTCATTAATTTTAATTACCACGAAATGTTGCGTAGGACTTTCCACATCATTTGGCAAATGACCACCAAGTTGGATATCGCTTTTCGATTTGTGACAGCTTACTGCCGAGTGGCCAAGAACGAAACGATAGTCAGAGATGCAGGGGGGTTCCAGTAAGAGATTGCAATCAGATGGAGGCAAAGTTCAATTCGATGCAATTAGAGCGACTACTATCAAGAGAAAGTTTCCTAAGAAATTGAGTGAAAACCTTGACAAGAATACTTACTCATCGATATGGCATAATGGCAAACGACAGAGGCAAGCTGGACCCTAACGTACATAGAACGAAAAGACCGCAGTGTCGGATCTCCCAACTCAGGTGTGACTGGTCAATCCGAATGGTTTGGAAGCTTTCGAGTAAAGATAGGGTTGTCCGAAGACGACAAGTGTATGTCGATTGGGCGAAAGTGCTCCAGAAATTCTATCAGTCACCTTCTGAAAAGATGTGAAAATAAACCTGGCACGTGTTTTCCTGATTGATTTCAATGCCGGCTACTGTTGTGTTATCTGTTCCTTACAGGTTGACAACGCGACAGATGTACGCAACTTTGACAACTACCAAATGGATGAGGAGATTCCCCCCGATGACGTCAGCGGGTGGGATGCCGATTTTTGATTCCAACGGCAAATCGGCGCTTGGACTTGCCAACTGAGACGCAGGAAGTTGTATACTCTTTTACTCATTCTCTATTTTTATCCAACTCTTCTCAAACCCTCCTCCTCCTCCTAGCTTCCTTCTTCCCTTCCTTCCCATGAGCAAATTTATTCCTCATTGTCAAATAGAAATCAAACAAAATTCTCCTACAAAATCACTCTGCATCTGCGTGTACATAGATCTGTTTATCTTTGAAAACCCATTCGCTGTACAATTAATATTGGACAATATTACCAATAATAAAGATTTATTTAAAACGCCTTTTCCTTTCGCTAACTGTTGGACGCTTGCTGCTTCTAAAATTGCAATTATAGCCGACCATATAGTGATGGTGAATAAGAATATACAGAGCGCAAAAAAGGCAAATATAAAGAACGAATTCAAGAAGAAAAAATCTAAATTACGACGTATTTTTTTTCAGATGTTCACGATTAATTGCGTGTATAATATATAACAATTTGAAAATCAATAAATTTGAGGAGCTTCATATTTGAAACCGATAAATCAATCTGCAACTACTGCTGCATTTTAAATATCTTCTCTTCATTTAGTGGATATAATATTGAGTGAATATATTGAACAAGCTCTCACTGAAGAGAAATTTAAGAAAAATGGTGTGTGCAAACTACTTTGTTTCTCAATAAAATCCTTTGAATGATATCATTTGGACAATATGGGGCGATAGAAAAGGCAATTTGTAGTTTTTATTCTTATCTAGGTGAAAATCAACTGGTAGGCCTATGCCGCTAGTTTTCACTCTACAAGCAAAGTTTTATTTTTAGCCAAATAACCACAGAGTCACATTAAGTTTTGTATTTATAAAATATGAGTCAATTTCATTATTTTCTAAACCCCTTTTTCAAACTGATAAAACAAAAGTCCAGTATTTTATAACAAAAATATGAACAAAGTCAAATGCTCAGTTTTAATCATATGGGTTTAATTTATGAAATTGTTAATCTATTACTCTTACTGTTTTTCAGTAGTAAAGAATGATAAATAAATTTACGTATATATTTTTAAAAAAACATTTATTCATGGGATACGAGTTGAAATAGCAAACCACTCAAATTAGGAAGTCCTTGATTTGTGCACCAACCACTGGTGGCACCTCTGATTCTGGTGAACGCTTCCTCTAGCATTTCTTGTCTCCTCCACCAGTGGCCATTATTACACAAATTATGAATAACTTCTTCAGTCGCCAAGTTGAAAAATGTGTAGTTTCCTATTGGTTAAATCGCTTGCGGGTACTAAAAATAAAAATTAGTTCCGTCATCGGGAATCCACTCCGCTGCCTGACAAACCCGTAACCAGTGCAGTGAGTCAATACGGTGGCACTCTTATGGTCGGTAGCAGGCAGTTTGGTTAGCTTACTAACGAGCCACTTCTAACCAAGAAACTCTCCGATCGCTCCAGGGATTTTAATAAAATATTTCACCTCATTTCAGAAATCAGTGATGTATAAGGAGGGGTCAAAGTATTAACGTCCTATTTTCCTTTTGATAGATTAGGAACGTTAACCATCAACTCCCTCGCATTTCAGCACGCAGAATGAAGATAAGCACAAATTTCAGTCGATCGCTTCTTAGATCTTAGCCTTCATATGGGCGTCCCTCCTCCGAAGAGAGGTATTGAACCTAACGGCTCAATGGGACACACCCAATAGATCCAGTCACGGCCCACTACCCAACCAAGCAGTATAGTCTACCAAGTCTTAACGACCAGTCATGGGTGCTAGTACCATGCTTTCAAGGGTCTTTTGTGTGTTGACAAGCTTCACACAGTCCGAGAATGGGTATTTCCACGGAGGGCCCTTGGTCATCGTGAGTTCTGGTGTATCCCAGTCTGGCAAATCCTAGGGAGGACTTGCGTTTGGAACATCTTGGCCACCTGTTCCGCCTCATTTCCACTAGCCGACACTTCCGCTGGTGTCTCTGCCTCCACGGCCACCTCTAGCCTCATCCTGTCACCCTACAGTGAATTGGCCTGATTTCCACATTCCCAGTTCCTACGTTATTTTCCGAACCCCTAACCACGATGCAGTAGAGTGCAAATATTAGGCATAGATGTCATTATATCTACTGTAAAATTGAAATTAAGTTGAAAGTAGGCGCAGCGTTGTTCATACTAGCAAGAATCCCATCGATCACAGACAAAATACTTTTGGAACGATCATTATATTCAACATGGTGAAAACAACTTCTCGACGCTATTGGTCGTATTAACAATCTTCTCAAAAAATATCTGTCGACTGTTGCGTGCTTTTCTACTCATAAAAACTAACCTGGTCTATATTTTTTCATGTGAACCTTGTCCTCCGCGCTACATTGGTGAGACAACATAGCTAATTTTAAAATGTAGGAATTTTTGTGTTAATACTTTTTCATCATTCGTCCAGTAGGTCTTGATACCAATTCTTGACACTATATGGCTACTCAATTTGTTTTCGAAGTTTTGCTAATCTATAAATTTTACATAAGATAATGTGACCTTAATTCAAGGTAGTTAAATATGCAAGCAGGTAAACGTTAGGCAGAAAGTGCAATTAGAGAAGAAATGTTGATGTATTCGCGATTTAGTAAGGCATTACATGAATACTCAAACAAGAACCAACGAAGATAGAAAGAGAAGAAATAAATGGTGAACGGTCATTCCGCCAGTTCTTCACCAGACAAGATCCCATCGTTCCAGAGCGGATAAGTCTTTCATTCAGCACGAACAGGAGTCGACCGCATGGTGTGACCAGCAGCGAACAGACCCCATCTGGATCCTATCGTAAACTTGCAGTGAGCTGAAGTTGGGTGCAGAATGCAGGAGAATCACCCTCGATTTCAGCTGCTGGAATGTCTCCAGAAAGACATTATTGGGTGAGTGGTGAACTCCATGAGACAGCGATGCCTCAACTCCAAAGTCTCTGTTTAAAGATTCATTTAGTATTTTTGATTAGCATAATATTATTCTTCAAATAATACAGGCAGGGTAATTATTTTGCAATTTATAATTTATGCAACAAAGCAGAGATTATGTTTATTCAATTCAAAAGCAAGTTATTGAGGACGCTCAGTTGCATAAATTCATTCTGACATGTGACCGTACTCTGTTCTCCTATGAATAATTCCCTCATAATTTTCCGCAAGCAAACATCGAAGGAATTCTTCACAGCCAACAACAACACTTCATAAGTGTTCTGTCCCCGTTTATTCTTGCATTCCTGTTTCACATGAGAAGTTGTTTCAATCCAGTACTGGCAGGGCTAAACATGCCCTTTCTACGGGCTACAATACTCTTCCTCATACTACACGCAGTCTGCGCCTGTAATATCAATGGTGAGATATACATTTTTTATTAAAGTTATTTGCTGCATTTGTGAAAGGTTTCGGCGTTTTCTCTCGTATTGTATACATGGAGGAGGTAAAGAAGACATTACGAAGTTTGAATGGTATTTTAAACTCCCCCAGATGGGTATTACGACTTTACACTCTCCGTTGAAATTAATAAAGCATCATAATACAAAATGAACATCGATGCATCGAGATATTAGCAAATGTTAGCAATTATTCTGAACCATGATAGAGTAATTATTATTGTAGGTGGGTTAGAAATTGATGAAAAGTACAGTAAGTAGTTTTTAAACCAATATACCGCCCTGTAGGCATCTCAAATTTTGAAAGGAGTATAATTTTCGCGATTAAATATAAGCTTTAGCAAAATTGGTTGCGTACTACTTTTTTATTACACCTAGATACGAGCAGTATGATAATAATTGTTATAGTAATATAATATGAGCCAATTAAAATTTTCACCAAAATTTCCTTTGACAAAGTTGTTATGACTCATTAAAACAAAACTTACAAATATATATTATCGAATATTCATTTAAAATATTGATATATAGCATTCCTATTTTGTTTGTATTTAAAATTCCAAGTGAAATTATAAAAATACTGGAAACACTAAAAGGGTTTAATTAATTATACAACAATTTAAGTTCTATAAAAAAACAGTTAACAATTTAACGATTGCATTATTAGAGTGTAAGAAAATATAATGTTACACCAACCGCAACTACTTTCGCGAGTCTTTAACAACTATCATAGAGGCAATGCTCTATTTAAATCATTACTCAATGCTCTGAACAAATTTGCATAGATACACGCACTATTTGTCAATCAAGCATTAAAAACAATGTTGCTGCAATTTCCGAATTGTGACGTCATGTGTTTTTCTTCATCGACTTGCTTCACGGTCATTTTTTTTCAATTTTGTTTAGGGTTTGGCCAAACTTGGATGTACCCATCCACTACTGAAACACTAAAATGCATTTTCTCATAAAGTCGCGTTGTTCCTTTTCCCTTTTCATCAATTCGACGGAAGGAACGCTATTTTGTTTTCGAAAGTGTCTGTGCACTTTTTCATATAGTAATTTACATGATATCCAGAAACGGTGAAATGACAGTCGATGGTTTCTTGACAGTTTTGGCTATAATGCGGCTGATATATTGACGGAATGTCCTTGAACATTTCAACCTTCAGTAAAAGCAACATCTCAGATTGTTGTTTTGTATTTCTTTAGAACACCTCAGTACAGTAGCACAAGGTGGTGCAAAATATTTCATTGACACTATTTGAAAGATATTCCCGTATATAATAAGGAAAACCGGGAATGACAAGCGAAATTAGTCAACAAAAAATGAAACGAGTTTGAGAAACCATTTAATAGATAAAAAAAGGTAGGCAGTGATGTAAACCTTTTAGGGAATTCAAACATTTGCGACAATCATACATTTATGTCTTCTTTGGGAATAAGATATAACAGAAGAATTTGCATTTCCAATCCAATCCAAGAGAGCTTTCCCGCCTGGTTGGCTTTGCACTGTAAGTTTCTTACTGATTCAAACAAGCTGTAAAGGGGGCCTGTGTGTTAACTGAAGGCATTCATAAAATTCACTATAGCCTGACCTCACTCAACTGCGATAGCAAGAGTCAAAATCTTTGCTGACTCATGACCAAGATAAAAAGGGGGAAAAGAGAGCAGGAATTGGAGAAAATAGTTTTAGAGGTTTTCAGTAAGCTCATGCCATCTGTGTCTGTCACAGATTTAAACAAACCAACTATTCAAATTTAGTCAAAATGAAATATAGATGCAGTATTTTAAAGATTCGGTAAAGCGTTGTGATTATGTTGACCAAATCTAAGTGGAAAAATAGGACGGAAAAACGAATTCAAACATCTATTCTCAAGGGATCCGCGACATTGTTTAACAGATTAAGAAGCAATACGAAACTATATATAAAACAGTAATTGGAAAAAAACAATTTCAATGGGGATTCTCAGTAGTAATCCATATTTTCTCCTTGATGGAGAGTTCCATTTTGTCCCGAGTGTCACGTACTTGGTTCTGTATTAAGTTCAGACTCCCTGGACATGTATGCGAGGACTGATTTTCCTCCATTTTAGTTTAATAGTAATAGATTTTTTCTTCACAGTATTCTTCTCTGTCTGCTACTGTTTCTCACTATTTTTCTTAACCTTCTGTGGTCGTTCTTCGTATTAACACATTCCACTATTACTGTAGTTTTCACCATAGTTATACCTAAATAAAGCTGTTGAGTATGACTATAGGTATCCCATAGAGGAGTTCATACTATTCCTCATGGAGCACACACATGATCTTCGGTTCTATTTCAAATCATGATTTCACAAACACTCCTGGGAAAATCTTTTTATCGTGATCGAAGAAGTAGGCCAGCAGTAAAATGGTAATTTTATCAAAAGACGGTTCCTGGCACACCCAATAAACGCAATATCGAACCCGATAGATACAGTACGTCATATACTGTATGTAGGAATGAGAAACCATTTCACTCGTTGTTGAACAAAAATAAATGATGTTTGTCTGATACTCCTACCTGACCCTATGAGCTGTATGCACAAACCTCTTAGTAGGAAGTATGCTATCGTATAGACGAACTTTCCGACACATAGTACGATTACTAGTTGTACGTATGTAGACCACTTTACTAGGTAATATTTTTTCCAAAAACCCCTGTAATAAACGAACATAAATAACAAATAAGGAGAAACTTCTCCGACAGTTTTCCCATAATGAGTTATGAAACAATTCGTTCCGAGGAATTGGGAACACTACTGCCGTCTTGCGTCTGCTATCTCCCGAAAATGATAATCATCGAGTGAAGAGAATAGCCTAGCAGCTCCTTTTCAAAAGGTATTTTCTTTAATCACTCAAGAAACAACCAAGAAGAAGACACAGAGTTTGACACCCCATGCGCCCGCCTTCTCGTGGCGGATTGTCCTGCTCCGTTAGGCAAGTGTTACGTTTCATGGGACTTTCCACGGTTTTTCTTTCCCTCTTCTCCTTCCCCTGTCACTCTCTTTCTCACTCTCGCTCTCCAGTGCCTAAAAGCGCACGGTGTCTTCGAGACCACTCTGAGCGGTGGTTGGTGCATCGGCACATCTTGGTTAGGCTTGGACATATGTGTAGTTTTATGTGAAAGTTGGTTAAATTGTGACCACCATTCTGAGGGTATCGCTTGGGTGAGGGCTGGTGTCCACCTCTGTTGCATGTTAATCACACAGCCTCATCTGGGTGATATTAAACGGTTTAGCATCCCTTTTGAGACAATTTGTATGCCCAAGTTATATGTATCTGCCGGCACGGCCTCTCAGAGGAATCCATGTCGGTGGACTCGTATCTGAGGGTGTACCCGATCCCCTTACAAAACTCCGCTGAACAATAAACGACGATTTTTAATCGTTTAGAAACGACGTTTCATTAAAGTGAAAGAAATAATTTTCCGATAGCAAAACATCTTTTCGTTCTACTCATACTCTTCATTGGATCTATCTCGATGTCTCATTCCAGAACCGTGCATTGATCGGGACAGTAACTGCTACGAACTCCTCCAAATGGGGGACTGTCAATCTGACAGCTATGAAATATACTCCTACATGATACGGAATTGTTGCTACACTTGCGAATATTGCCATATCCATGAAGGTGGGCGGTCAGAATTCCTAAGGCTTTACTTTAGGTTTATGTTATAGTCGATTTCCTCAGGAAATCGATATTGGTTTGAGTTGTTTCAGAGTGACATGGTCTAATGGATAAGGCCTCTGCCTCCTAAGTAGAAGATGGCGGCTTCGAACCCCGCCGTGAGTTAATTATCTATTTGAGTTGGACAGCAATTTGCGATCTTTTTTTCAACCAATAATATGAATCTTTAAAATTATTATTATTATTATTATTATTAAACAATTTAACAATTTAAATCTGTACAAAAGTACACTCAGGGTGGTGAGGAAATCCTTTGAAAAGTACGAAAAATAGATAAAGAAGAGTTAACGGCTAGAACCAACAAAAAGAACAGTTTTTAAATGCTTTTTAAACAATGAAAAGGCAGGTATAGTTTTAAATCACACGGAAGATTGTTCCAAATTATAAAATATTGTTTTTATATTGGATATCTCTCTTTCTGTCTCTCGAAGTTCGTTGGCTCTTAGACGAGCTTCTGTGACCTTCATGGATCGACGCCAGCCTTCACTGAGATGCTTGCTGAAGATTGCATCCAACCCATCCTCGTTATTAGACTGCCCGGTTCTTCGCGGCCTTCCTCTTACACGCGTACCTTCCACTTTGCCTTTCATGGTATCCTTTTCCAGGTCGTCATCTTCCGTTGTGTGGACAAAGAATTTCAAGTTTCTGCTAACGATTTGTATGAATAGCATCGGCTTTGTTTCAGTTGTTGGAGGACCCATTGATCTGTCTGTCTGACTTTCCAGGAGATTCACAGCAGTCGTTTATATGTCCACATTTCAAATGCATTGAGCTTCTTTTCAACTTTCTTCGAGATGGTCCATGATTCACTTCCATAATATGATGCAATTGAAAATGCCGTTGACCAAGTCAACCATAGCTTTAGTTTGTTGGTAATTGCTCCGATCTTCCATATCTTCTCCGTCTTTTGAACTGATGTTATTTCGTCATATTGACTTCAAGGTGCTGTCTATTTAGGTCAAAAGCATTATAATCAGTTCTGTTTTTGTCGATAACCATTATCTTTATTTTATTTGCAATGAGGTGAAGACCCTTTCTTCAACTGAGGTCTTCAATTCTACTTGCAGTAACAAGAGCTCAGCTGTGCTTTTGCTGAGTATTGTGTTGTCATCCGCATATCTTGGATTACTAATATGTTTTTCCACCGATTTTGATTTCTATTTCTCTGATAATTAATGTATTCAGTATATGCAGTATGTTTAAAGGGGTTGGTGTTACAATGCAGTCTTGCCTTACTCCACGAGCAATGGGAAAGAGTTCCTATGATACGCAGGAGGTTCTGGTGGTGCTCATTTGGTTTCGTTTTTCGATAATTAGTATATTCATTATGTGGTTTCTTTTTTTAACTGTTAAATCTGATAGAGTTTCATATTTAGCTTTACTTAATATTTCACTACTCATAGTTCTACAGCATGTACAGTAGCAATGATGAAAGAATATTTTGGGGTCAAATATCCCTAAATTAATTAGTTCTCTCATGATGTAGTACCTCTGGTGCGACACAAAGATATGCTGAAAAGACACATGAACAATGCGGGCATCAACCCTGACACCTGGGAGCAAGCTGCCGTGGATAGGAACAAATGGAGAAAGTCAGTGAGGGGTTCAATCAACAGCATAGAAGAGAAACGGCAGAAGGGCTACCAACGAGCGCACGAAAGAAGACACACTCCTGCTTCAATTGGCCTCGCTTCCGGTGTTTTCAGGCGAATCTGTCGCTCACACGCAGGCCTTGCAGCCCACCAGCGGGCATGAAGGCCTAACCTCTCAGCATAGTAATCATCATCGACTCCGATGGACAGCCGAAGAAGAAGAGAACTATATCTGATAATGTTAAATCTGTATGATGATTTTAAATTTAAAATCTTAGTAGCGCAGTATTGAATAAAAATCAATGTCATATTTTACGGGATTTTAAATGACATGGACAATGACAAAAAATGACAATGAATTTGTCATTTAAGTCTTCAAAACATGATATTAATTACTATATTTATTTTTTGAAGTTATATTTTTTAATTTTTTTAATTTCAAATCGCATAGCTGACTGCGATTCTTTAGTTCGCTGTGATAATTTTCTAATAAGATGCACTGGTAACACTGTATCTGCGCTAATTATGTAATGCTTGACGATGGTTTAAGGAATAAACCGGATCGTTGCATGAGATCCCTCTTCGTTTCCATTAGTATATTTTAAAATTCGTTGACACTAATTTCTTGTTTAGTATTTATTATTCATTTTATTTTTAGAATTTAAAACTATAATGAAACATCTGAAAGAGAAATGGAAAGATTATAATGTTGGAGGTAATTTGATACTGATATTGTATTTTATTACTATCATCTGTGAGGTGCATTCCCCTCTACTCTGAAACGTATGTTTCACAGAGAGAGGCTACGTATACCCAAAAAGCTAACTTTAGCCATTTTTCTGAAAAATATATTCGAATTATTAAAACAATGTAGGCGAATTTTAGAAAATGTACGCAAACGTATACGTGAGTTTTTATGAATGATTTGAATCATTAGGCGATGAGCTAAAGAAATAGCCGATAACTTTACTTTTTACTGTTGTAAATAATAAATTGGGTGTGCTTCTATGATTCCATCGTGAAATTTTATTCTTGATAATTGCCGTACTTAAGCATATTGCAATTAATATGGCACATGCAATTTATCTCTTTACGGCCACCTATGGCGCCAACACACAGTATGATTCCGCAGAAACACTGTGAGGAGACCTGCACCCTACTGAGACTGCTAGAGACGAGCATCTATACGATACTGAGAGACCAGTCTCTATACAGCCGCCTTCCCGTGGCGGAGATGTCTAGCCGGTTCCCGGCTAGCGAAGTGCTGCAGCCCCCGGGGTCCCAGGAGAGACTTCATCTCGGGTCCTATGCTTGGGCGGAGAGGTTTTGTCACCTCTCTTCACTCTCGCTTTCCTTTCCTTTTCATCCCTGCTTTGCTTCCCATCAGTCATGCTCTCGTTTTCCACTCCCCAACGACTTTATTGGCCGTTGGGTGGACATCAGTTGGGCATTGTGTTGCCCCCGAGCTCAGACCGATCTTGACGGTCCCTGCGAAGTTTTCAGCCCTCCTTTTTTTAGTTTTTCAAGGCTGAGCCAGGCCACACAGCTCACCAGGCTCAGCTTCTACTGCGAGCTGGAGATGTGGAAACCAACCGAGGACCCACTGCCAGCGCCCGGTCCGAAAGGGATATTCAACTCGGTGTGCAGCTTGTGATCTCTGGGTCCACCAAAAATGCTCGGGCCTCTCTACGGACTCCATTCTCCACGTGAATCGTTCTGGAGGTCCCTAGCACTGTCATAGCTGTGCATCCACTCGGATAGCTCTCAAGCCAGTCCACCTCCCCGATCCGCCTTAGTGCCCAAGCCCAGGAAAGCGGTGCTGAAATTAATTCAGTGACACAACCAGGATTTGAACCCTAGATGTCTGGCTGCGCAAGTCAGCGTCGCTAACCACTCGGCCACCCACCGCTCAGGTTACTCAGTTCGCTGTGCGAGTTTCATCCTCTGGTTTCACCAGAAGTGTTCGGAGCTCTCCAAGGCCGAGATCAACCGTTTACCGCGTTCGAATCACGCATGGAGGTGCTCCAGGTGCTATATTCCCCCTCCCCGGATCTAGGGAATATACCCCTACCCTGGTCCCAGTCACAGTCCAACCCCCCCCCCTCTCGACCCTGCTCCACCCACTATCACGGCGAACGTTCCACCCCCCGCCCTCCTCTCCTCTTGTTCCCCCTATTATTACGGTACCTAGTCCGCCCCTCTCTTACCACCACCACCCCACAGGCCGTTTTTAAGATCCTCCAGTTCAACGCGGCAGGTTTGAGAGCCCGTAAAACGGAACTGCTCTATCTGCTAGAGGTGCAAAATATCGATGTGGCTTGTCTCCAGGATACCAACTTGTCTGGAGGGACGGACCCCGCTAGGCTCAGAGGATGGCAGATCGCGGGCCGGAAGGACAGGCTCCAAAACCGGGTCGGGGAGCCAAACACCACCCATCACGGGGGTATGCTTCCTTGTCTAGGAAGGGATTCAATTCCAAGTGTTGAATACTCCTATCAGTGCTCCTACGGACAGCACCTCGGAGCACTTGTCCATCCGCCTGTTCGACCCGCGACTCCCCAGACCTCTGACTGTACATAATTTGTACGTCCCCCCAGTCCGCTCCCCCGACATCCGGAAGCAGGGTTTCGACCCAGATTTCCTCCCTTCGGACCAGGACGCCGTGGTGCTTGGCGATTTCAACGCATATCATGGCTCCTGCGACGAGAACGACAATGAGGACGAAGATTGGACGACTGGGCCCTCACTAGCGGGTTCATCCCCATAAACGGAGGATCCAACACTAGAGCCAGTCCCCGGGGTGTAGGTTCCGCGCCAGATGTCACCTTCGTCCACGCTTCGTGGGAGGCCCTAGACTCCTGGAAAATCTTGAATCACGCGGGCTCCGACCATCTCCCGATCCAGTTGGACATCGAGGGGCGCCCGGCTCGAAAGAGCACTCGGGGCCTGTCCCGATTCGCCTACAAGAAGGCGAACTGGCCGGCCTTCGCAAGGCACTTAGAGGCTGGATTGGGGGACTGGGAACTGAACAACCCGCCCACCGCTCACGAGGGGATCCGCATGCTAACAGAAGCCATCCTGAGCGCAGCCAAGGCGTCAATCCCAGAGGGCTCTCGCCGCACAGTCCACGCTTGGTGGTGCCCGGAGGCGGAGGCTGCAGTCTCCGTCCGCCGCCTTTGAAGCGACCCGGACAACCCCGAATTAGCGACGGCCTTTCAAGAGGCCGCGACCACAGCTAGGCGAACCATCGACAAATGCAAGGCCGAGCTGTGGAAAGATTTTATTGGGGGTCACACCAGAGAAATTACATCAGCCGAACTCTGGGCCTTCATCAGAGCCATAGACGGCAGGACACAAGGCTCCGCCCCTTCGGAGTCTATCAGCTCTGATGACGGGAAGACGGCCTGTACCAACTCTGCTAAAGCAGCCCTCTTTTGCAGAGAGTATAGAGCCATCAGCAGGCTCCCCAAAGACAAAGTGGCAGACCACAGAATCTCTCTAGAGGCCCGAATGGCTGTCGATGCACAATGTAACTGCGACAGATTCGACGGCTGTAGCTTTTTCTCCCTCGGAGACCTCCAGAGAGCTCTTTATCGCCTCCCCGACCGATCGTCCCCAGGATCGGATTGCGTCTCCAACACCCACCTCAAGAGGCTGCCTCCAAAGGGTAAGGATTGCCTTTTGAATATGATCAACCTCTCCTGGCTACACTGCTCGATCCCGGCTGCTTGGCGTCTAGCCGAGATCCGGCCCGTACCCAAACCCGCAAGGTCCCCCGCCGTGACGTCCAATTACCGACCGATCAGCCTGTTAAGTTTCATCGGGAGTGTGTCCGAGAGGATGATCAATGAGCGGCTGGCATTCACCCTAGAGTCTCGGGAGCTCCTCCACCCGGCACAGGCCGGCTTCAGGCAAAACCGCTCGGTGGAGGAGCAGATAGCAGCAGTTAGCCAGTACATTTTCGACGGGCTCCAATCCAGGAAACCTGCCCTTAGAACTGCCCCCCTCTTGACCTACTTCAACCGGGCTTACGACTGGGTCTGGCGAAAGGCCCTCATCTGTAAGATGGCGAGGAAAGGCATCCAGGCTTGCACTATCAAGTGGATCGCCAAATTTCTGTCCGACAGAAGAGGGTTTGTGAAATGGCAGGGATCGTCGTCGCCCTCCAGAGTTTTCTCTGACGGTCTCCCCCAGGGTTTGGTCCTTGCCCCGACACTTTGGCTTATCTACATTGACGAACTTCTGGACGGAGCCGCAGACCACTGCCTGGCCGTCGGCTACGCCGACAACACGTCCTTCGGTGCTCAAGGCGCCAACGATCAGGCATGCAGACAAGCCCTCCAAGCCCTCCAACTTGTCTGGAGGGACGGACCCCGCTAGGCTCAGAGGATGGCAGATCGCGGCTAGTTGCCTAATACTCGCGGTGGAAGGTCACTCTGAGTCTGACTAAGTCCGTGGTCTCTTACAACACTCTCGATCCCTGGGAAGTAAACGGCAAAGCCCGCCCGGCCGTTTTTCTAGGAGCCAACCAGGCCCCCTACGAGCCCCACCCTACGCTCCTGGGTGTCTCTCTGGACTATCAGCTTACCTTCCACCACCAAGCCAAGAGTGCCAGCAGAACCAAATCCCTCCGCTGCCTCACAGTTAGATCCTGGGGTCAAGCCCAGCCCACTCTTAAGGCACCACTGTACACCACTTATGCTCAGTCGGCGGCGCTTCTTGTGCCTATTCCAACCGTGAGCCTGTCGATGTGCCTCACCGAGCCAGAGCCATCACAGGCTGCACTCGGTCCACACCCACCTCTGCCCTCCTCAAGGAGGCAGGCCTACCTAACATCTCCCTCAAGGCCTCATCCACTGCCGCCCTCCTTCGGGAGAAGATCTTGAGGCATCCTCAAAACACCCCAACCAAACAGGCTGCCCTCCGCGACGCTTGACCACGGCCCCGCGCAACCGGAAAGGGCGGTGCTTTCCTACGGAACTGGATGGACTGAGTCAAAGAGGCTACAGCTCAGGCCGGGAACCTCCAGACCCCAAGAGAAGAACCCATCATCGGCCTCGTCCCCTGGGAGAAGGCCGACAGGGTTTTCCTTCATTCATTCCACTCCACCGCCTGCTCTAAAGAGGACCGCCCTCACGTCCGTAAAGCGGCGACTCCAGAAACTCTAGACCGACTCCCCGCCGCTGATCTCACCATCTGGACCGATGGGTCGGCCACTAGCGGGACGTCCTCCGGGGATCCGGAGTAGTCATCCTTGCGGTCAAGGGCTCCCGCCAGGGTTAGTCGCGTGGCATGTCTACGCGGCCTTGTGTCTGCACTAGAGCTGCCTGACCTCCAAAATCCCCAGGGCATTCGTCTCTTATCTGATTCCCAGTCTCTAATCAGGAGGCTCGCCGCAGGACATCCATGCCAGATGGACCCCACCTGCAGACAAATATGGCACATCCTCCTGGCCCTGGGCAACACCCACAGGGTAGACCTTCGGTAAATTCCGGGCCTATGTGAGATTCGGGGCAACGAGGACGCCGACGCGGAAGCCTGCATAGGCTCCTTCATGCCCCAGACTTAGCGTTGACTTAGCGCGTGCGGCCATCCTTAGGGCTGCTGCGCAGGCTGAATCGCGCCGCTAAGCGACCGATCCTCACAGATCCCCCCAGACCGGGACTGGGAAAGAAAAAAAAGACTGAGAGACTACAGATCTACCAAGAGAACCGTTCCACCTCCACCTCAAAGCCCCGTGTCTAGCGAGTGACACAGGAATCACCTTTTACAGCAATCCCCTACCTAACATCTCCAAAGAGCAAGACATTGCTACCACAGCAATGACCGCCAGAGAACATCTGTCATCACTTTCCCCTGCAGATGTGGTAGCTTGGACAGATAGGTCAGCACACGAAGGATTCAGAAGTGAAGGTAGCGGGGTTGTCTTGCACGGGGAGCCTGGTCAGGATCCCACTGGTTAACCACACCAGCGGGGAAGCTGTACATGCGGTCAGTTGGATCCGGATATGCAATCGGCCATTGTCCGGATCGAGACGGGCCCCTTCAGCAGATGTACAGGACGGGAGCACGAATCTGGGAGGCTCTGCAGAGTATAGACGCGCTGGGTCCCCTCGTACATATGGTGTAGGCCTCGATACGTACGAGGAAGGCAACAGGGTGGCTTTACGAAGCCGCCAACCTGGATCAGGGCAACACAGAAATCCCACTGCAGACAAAAAAGCGGGTATCGAAAGGACAGCCATCAAGAAATGGAACGATCGAAGGACATGGACGAAGTGGCCCGAGGCATACGACAGAGTATGGAAGACTGGCCTCATCTGGAAGATGCTGGAATGCCAAGTACCACAGTGCATGGTGAAGTGGATCAAGGAATTCCTTACTAACAGATATGAATGCGTCCGATTTCGAAACGAGCCGGAACTCCCTCAGATACGAGTACACGGACACGGATTCCTCTGAGAAGCCATGCCGGTAGACACATCTAACTTGGGTATACAAAGTGTCTCAGAAGGGATGTTAAACCGTTTAATATCACCCAGATGAGGTTGTGTGATTAACATGCAACAGAGGTGGACACCAGCCCTCACCCAAGCGATACCCAAACCTTCTACGACATTATGCGCCTCAGAAGGGTGATCGCAATTTAACCAAACATATGCCCAATCCTAACCAAGATGTCCCGTAGCGCGTGTCTTCGCACCACCACTCAAAGTAGCCTCGGAGACACCTTTTGCGTCGACGGACTCTCCCTAAGAGAAGGTAATCAACTGAGCTGAGGGTTAGACTCTGCGGGTATGTACAACCTCACTTTATTACAATCTCAAAGATGTTTTAAATACTCCATTGCAATGTATCATGTCAGACTAAGCAGAGTCAAAGAGCACTGGCAATACATAATTTAATATTGCCTATTTGCTTATCACGGGATACATTATTTGATATCTCTGAATAGCCAAAGGTTGTTATGCTATTGATACCTGGCCCCTTCCGGAGGATGGGGAGAGGGCTGCGCATGGCCGCCAAAGCCCAGCAACGTGGCAACTCCCCACGGCCCACTCCAAAGGTCAAGGACGCTCACCATCTCACACAAAATGGCAAGGCGGAGGCCTGAAGATGAGGGAAGGAAAGAACAAGATGAGAAAGATCCTGCTAGCCTTAACTCCTCAGGAAGGACAAGAGGGGGAATTGGACAGACCAATTCGATGGAGGTAAGAGGCAAGAAGAGGGGAGTGTCCGTTGCAACGATGGTGCGAAAGCTCGCAACTGGAAGAACGGGGAAGAAGAAGGTAACTAGAGGAAGGATTTGGAATCGAACAGTCAAGAAGTTTGTTGCGAAGAGAAGACTAAAGTCGCCAAGAGAGTGGTAGATGAAGGAGGATGAGACAGAAAGAGATGGGCGTTAGCAGCAGAAGAGGCACCGGTTTGGGATAAAGCGTCGGACCTCTCATTGCCGAGCAGGGATAAGTGCCCCGGTATCCATTGGAGGTTTACAGTGACACACACATCGTCAAGGTGCTTGAGGGAGGACCAGATAGAGTATAGACGTTGGAAACCTGCCCACGCAAGCGCCGCGCGGATGGCCGTGATCTCCGCGATGAAGCTAGAGCAATGCTCTCCCGTGAGAAGTGAGAAATCATCGCTCCCACCGCACAGGCCGCAAGAGATGACTGCGCCCCCGCAGACAAGTTATAAAATTATACATTTAATTACAGTATATTCCGTCAACATTACTGATTGTTTGTTATCTGTACTTTTACTCGGTTTGTTTGTAGACTTATTCGATTTTGTATCTAGTTAATTTATCTGTTGACTTTATTATATGTGTGTTATATGTATTGAATTTTGTGAAATTGTTTCGATATTTCTACGCCGTGGGTTGGCAGGTCTAATATTATTTGCCTTTGTCCTAAAACAATTTCGTGTGGTGAAGCTGAGAATTTGAAAGTTGTATCTAAATTTTTCGAAGAGTCAAATACACAATACAAATTCGTTGAATCAGCAGGAAGGGACCAAGATTGTATTCGTCACAAAACAGGGAGAGGCAGAATGACCAATGCGCTGAAGGTAAGAGGTAAGTAGGAGAGAGTGCCCAAAGGCGGGAGAGTGTGGCCTGAGTGCAGAATTGGAGACCTGTACAGCGTTGGTACGGCCTTGGTTATTTTTGGAATTTCCTGTGTTATGCGTTATTAGTTTCCATCCCTCCCCTTTTCAGTGTTATTTTTGCATTTGGTCCGCCTGTACGATCTTAAACTGTCAAAAGGCAGCAAAAGCAACCATATCATGCACCAATTAGGAATGAGCAGGTTATGGAAGCCGGACTACAATGACGTCGTGGTTATGTAGATTAACGTATTTTTAGATAAATTCGTGAATTTCAATTATTATATTTTTGTTTTGACTTTAATCAACATTATGTTGCTGATTACTTTCAAACTGTTCTATTATTCTTTTCGTTTTGCGATCGCTATACTAGGTAATAAGCAAGTTTGATCTGCGAAAGGCTAGCGAACCTCAAACCTATGGTATCGGGTTCAAGGAGCTGTGGGAAATCCCCGAGGAGAAGTGGCAACCGGGCCTGGTTGAACACGGTGTTGGATGGCCTCTGGTTAGTTAGTTGCGGCTATATAGGAGCCTGCGTATAATATTATGTTCAACCATGACGGGGACTGTTTTCGCGTTGCCTTTCAGGATCGCAAAACTTATGGCGGATTCTTTCTCTATCACTTGAATGAAGGTTCGCCATTGGTTGCTATTGGATTGGTGGTAAGTTATCGTTGGAAATATAATATCACTTTATGAGGAATTTTTGGCTACCGTATTTCTGATAGTAATTCTTTATTATTTTTTGGGAGAGCAATAATGTATGTCCCTAGTCAGAAAATTTATTTTTATCCATGCCTATAGTTCCTCATATTTAAATATTGTATCTGTAATAAGCAAAGAATTGAATTCATGTTTTTATCATTTATTTTGCTCATATCTTCAGCCATAGATCCTTCGTCACTTTCATCAACAATATTGTCTAATTTAGATTCATATTGAGCATCGCGGAAATCTTTTTCATTGTGTTGTGTTAGTAACGTTGAATCTTTATCTACAAGAGTAATAATCATTACAAGGCTTTGCACGAAAAGGAAAAATTCTAACCCATCTCTTGGGTCTCGGGAGACATAGTATTGATTGAGCAACGACCTGGAATATATAGTCAAAGTCCCTACCTAACACTACAATTTTTACTTCTCCGCGCACCGTCTGTGCCCCGGTGGAGTGAGCGTGTTTGAATGGCGAATACGCTTTATGCCACCTCATAAACTCCTCTGTTTAGCATAGTATCCAACAGTTTGAAGAGGTGAGTAGACTGCACTGCGCCACTTTCAGGTTGGTTTGGACTACGAGAACCCATTTACCAGTCCGTTCCTCGAGTTCCAACGCTTCAAGCACCACCCCCACATCGCCAGCCTGCTCACCGGCGGGAAGCGGATCGGCTACGGAGCACGAGCTCTGAACGAGGGCGGCATCCAGTCGCTGCCCCAGTTGACCTTCCCGGGCGGTCTCCTGATTGGCTGCGCGTCCGGGTTCATGAATGTACCGAAAATCAAGGGGACACACTATGCCATGAAGTCTGGCATTCTCGCAGCTGAGCAGGTGTACGCCGAGTTGACGCGGGACGAGAACAAGGCGAGGTCTGGTATGTGTGTTAACTCTGTTCAACTTCAAAGAAGGGCAGCACAACACTAGTGTACTCAATAGTCGAAAAATAAATAAATAAAACGCTTGTAAATTTGAAGAAAATCTCTGCAGCCGAAAATGCTTATAAAAATCTCATTATTTCAAATCAGTCGCACCTTCTCGTCAGTGTTCTTCAATGACGCAGAACAGACAAATCAGCCTCAAAGCTCTCGCTTTGGATCGATAGACATCAGCGATTTTCTTTCGGTCTAAGTGCAAATGTTGCCACTTTACCCACCAACGTCTGGCAATTGCGTTCCTCGGACAGCCTGCCAAGGCTTGCCATTCATAGAAATATATAAGTCCGAAAATGTTTCCATCTTTCAAAGACAATTTTTTTTAAAACCGTCCAGTCTGAGGTTTAGCAGTTGGAATGGTTGGAAAGAGCATGGAAGTGGCTATGGAGTTGAGTAAGAGGAGAGTGAACATCTGCTGCCTTCAGGAGACAAGATAGAGAAGAGGGAGTGCTAGATTTGTTGGTGCAGCTGGCCAGCTATGCAAATTGGATTTGATGAGAATGCAACCGGGTATAGAGTGAGATGGAGAGAAGGAGTCAGCAGATGGACGGGAGGATGAAAGTCAGCAACCCCCATAGGGGGAAAATGCTGACTATAATAAATGATGATGAAGATATAATGCTGTAAAATTCGCTTCACAGCTGATGTCTATTTTAGACTTAGATGCGTTGCGATTGGCTGATGACGTCATTGAAATTGCGTCGGGCAACGTCCAATGGAAATAGTTGCCTGTAAAGTGAACAACATCCACACCGAATAATCAAAATTGAAGATCTGACTGCAGGTTACTCCTGATCAAATTGCCACTTTGGGCCTGTACAGATACACAAACAGGCAGGCAGAATATAGTAAAATTGGAAAATTTATTTGGAGTAATATCTGAAATATGTAACACAAACTCAAAACAATATTATATTGAAGTTCGTGAGAAAAAGTACGGTCTAACTGACATACTGCCGGGTAGATTTCATTGCCAGTTTTCGGTGGGTTTTCGTTTAATTTGTAGATGAAAGCAATTCACCGTAATTCTCTTATATTGTTATTATATTGAGATTGTAGAGTTTCTGAGATTTGCGTAACTCTTGCACAGGTGTGGAAGTGGCGTCCTACACGCAGGCAATCAAGGATTCTTACGTATGGAAGGATCTCTGGTCTGTGCGGAATGTGCGTCCCAGTTTCCACCTGCTTCCCAGCTTGGGTCTTTACGGCGGTCTTCTGTACACGGGAACCCTGTGGTACATTCTCAGAGGGCGGGAACCATGGACGTTGTCTCATGGTGGTGAGTTTTTGTTACCTGCAAATCTCTTGTTGATCTATCACTTCTACTTATTCGTCGATTTGACAGTGTTTTTCAAGGTTAAAGCTAACAAAAGTAAGTTTATTTTACCCAAGTGTAATCTAACCAAATCAATTTCGTCATTCATTGAACAAGTACTAAAAACAAGCTGAATTCAAATTATTTCAGAAATGTCATGTTCGATAAGATATCCGCCAGCAGAACTGTTGTGGTTGTTATTCCCCTCGTCAGTAGTGCGTAGGATTCTAGGGGCAATATCCCCGAAACCGATCTGCTGATGGATATTTTGTCGACCCTGGAAAACATTCAAAAGTTCTCATTGCATACTGCTAAAAGAGTAGCATAAATATCCTAACGAAATTGATTTTGCTAAATTTTGTTTCTTTAATCAGGATGATTTTGAACTTGAAAAACTGTAGAATTTGCTTGGCCACCTGCAGGGTCTATGCAACTTGCCCCTACATCCTACAACGTATGACCGCAGCGGAGTAGAGCTGTTTGAGTAGTTTCTCGGAAGAAATCGGAGAGATCTGTCCAGAATATTTGCCTTTGTTGTGTTGATAATTTTGGCAATACGGTTATGACCGTATTTATGCCTGTGTTTGTCGCCACCGCTGGTAATTCGATGTTTTCTGTACCCAACTGTATTCCAGGTGCTGACCACAGTCGCCTCAAACCGGCAAGTGAATGCCAACCGATTGACTATCCGAAACCGGATGGGGTGCTCAGCTTCGACCTGCTTTCCTCAGTGGCCCTCACGGGCACGAATCATGATCACGACCAACCGGCACACTTGACGCTCAAGAACGACAGTGTCCCGGGGGAGATTAATTTGGCCAAATTTGACGGTCCTGAACAACGCTTCTGTCCAGCAGGTAAACAATTAACTGACCAACCGAGCATTTACATCTGAGCAACAGAGGACAAAATGATATTATTCGAGGAGGAGGTATACTTCGATGGAGGCAAGGAAGAAAGGTCAGGAAGCGTTAGAATATCATGCAGAAACCCTAGCCATCGATTAACCAACCTATGCGATCCAGACAGTCCATGTAAAGTGAAACTAAATTGAACTAGTGAAATCATAACGACTAAACGAAATACAGTCAGTGAACCAAACAAACAAAGTACGGTCGAGTGAACTGAGACACGTCAAACCAACTAAACAGAAAAACAAATGAAACTCGTGATTTTTCAATACATTGTCATGAAGCAATCGATAGTAATAGACGGTCACCTCTAACACTGCAGCCAAGGGAGGGCACACTCGCTAGTGACAGACTGTGATTTTCAGTTTTAGAGGTAATCTTCTTTGAGAGTAGTTTTCTTTCTTTCTTATTCCCAGTCTGGAGGGCTCATCAGCACCCCGATCCCCTTGAGGAACGATAGCGCTCCGTCAGCAAGAACGGCGAGGGAGGGGTTGTCATCGAAGACTGAAATGCGGAGGGGTCAGAAGAAGGTGAGAGATATCCTCCGGGGCCTATAGGCAAAAGGGGCAGAGAGGGTAGTCAACGAGGCCAATACGGTGCCTGTAGGCAGCTAGGATGGTGCAGTGGCCCGTGCGCAACTGGGATAGAGATACGCTATCAGCGCGCGAGAGATTGGGTGGTGGGCGGAAGTTGCCGCCAGAGAGACAGGCGCGGTGAGTGGCCTCGTGGGGCTCCAACGCATAGCGGCGCGTCTCCGCAGTATTAGCGGCTCGCGCGATGGCGGCGCGAGTGGGCGAGAGGTCCACTGGGGTGGTCTATGGGAGGGCGGAACCTCTCCAGGCCTCGGCGTCGGCGTCCTCATTTCCGCGGATGCCGCAGTGGCCCGGTATCCACTGCAGGTCCACGCGGTGGGACCTTCCCAGCTCGATCAGGAGGTG
>JAUYWV010055562.1:0-16025 GCA_032274565.1 Nematoplana nigrocapitula
ACCAACCAATTGTTCGCATCGCTGCTGCTAGGGGGGCATTCTCACTTGCTGCCCCTACTGCTTGGAACAACTTTACCTCCACCTCTCCGGCAAACGTCTGAGTTACCTGTTTTTAAGAAATCTCTAAAACTTATTTATTTTATTTTCACTTTGAATGTCGAGTACAGATTTGGTGGTTAAAATATATTACACTACATTACAATATACTGTTTATCCAAAATAATACAAGACCTACTGTAAAGTGACAGTGTCACATGTTGATCACAGTGGACAACTCGTCCGGCCAGGAGTTGGAATCATTTGAAAAACAATCATGCTATTTTATGACACTTTTTGTCCAGACACAGACCATCAGAATCATCTACATATACGGATAGGCACAATCGAGCAGCAAACCATAGTCTGGAAGGGAAGGAACATATAACATCGTTCATCGTTATACGAGTTATTTTCTTACTAATATCATCCTTTTAGATCATTCAAAGAATGTTTATTGAGAACGATTTAGTTTCAACAGTTTTGCATTGCACTGAGATTTTCTTACAAATCTCTTGGTAAAGTTAGAATTTGCGCGTATGCAGCTGATTGTTCAATAGATTCACACAATTTTATTTACACATTATCCAAAAGATAGCAGTCGCAAAACTTTTCGATCGATCATTGAATTTAAATAGGAGGTTATATAACTTTACTGCTTTTTCTATTACTTTACATTGCACGCAGAATTAATCGTAAATACATCAAAAGTAGCAATTTATTCAACTCGTCGGCGTTTGCCTGTATGTGTGTGTGTGTGTGTGTGTGTGTGCAAATTCTCAGAAAATTCGATCTAGTAGTTTCTGAGGAGTATCGAAACGAACATACATACTGTAACTACATATATGTAGCTTCATAGCAAACAAACATTCAGAAATTCCTGGTTTCCAAATGCTGTGATCAATAAATTAAATACTATTAAAAAATACGCAAAAGCTCAGTAATTATTAACAAAAAATATTGTACAACTGAATTTAAAGTATAAGGGTCGCCAAAAAAAACGCGTTTTTTAATCTCGGATTTTATGCTACTTTCTCGTAACCTAATCTGATGATTCAAATGCAAGTCATTACAATGCATTGTAGACTCTGTACCTTCGAATGTATAGAATAGACGTATTCAAATCATCGAATGTCGGTTAAGAATTAAAATGAGTAAGTTTACTTTAAAACTTGAAATATCGCTTATCCTTGCGACAACGCCACAAAGAGGTGATTGACAGTAACTCAAAACCCACCCAAAGTGAGCTCTACTTCTGCATTTAAATTTTTCAACGAAATGGATATTGTGCAGACTCAATTCATCAACACCTTACTGCAGCTCATGGAAACATCAACAGCCTACGTCTTACACAAGATACTGTTACAGAGTTCAAGGATGGTGTTCGACAAAATCATTACTGATTCCATGGCAGTGGTCGTCCTGTTTCTTCATCTACAGAGGAAAACATTGATTGCATATAAAGGAGTTGATTGAGGAGAACACACACCTTTCTTGTCAGGAATCATGCACCATCACTGGTATACCAACGAGGTCTGTGAACCGATTCTTGCCGAGAGCCTGCAAAAGAAGAGCGTTTTTGCACGATAGGTGCCTCACACTCTGTCGGATGGAAACAAACAGAATCGAGTTTTGGAGGCTGCTAACCTTCTCGTCCACTTCACTGAACGTGCTTCACTCGAGAGAACCTTCATCATCGACGACAAATGGGTGTTCCTTCGTGACGTCCCGCCGAAAGAAAACTTGCGTTTTTGTGTAGATTCCGCAGGAGGCGGACCAAAGATCCCAAAACTAACAATCAGTGATAAAAAATCATATGGATAATGGCTGCCTATTTTTCCGGCAATTGTTTCTTCGAAGTTCTGCATGATGTTGGGACAATCAATGGAGACAGTTATCTCCAATTCTTTAGGAAAGCGATCGAATTATTCGCTCAAAAGTTGAACGTTCACGGCTCAGAACTTTGCGTAATGCATGATAATGCCAGACCGCGTGTTGCGCAAATTGTCCAGAATTGGTTACATGATGCAGGAGTGACTTGGGTGAAGCAGCCGCCGTACTCATATTCAGGAATTCTGAGACCCATTGACGAGGAAACAACGTGTGTGACAGTGCTGGCGTTTCCGAGTTGATATCAGCTGTTTTAGACCATTTGTCTCCTCACATGTTACGCAATGAGTTTCAAAAGTTTTGTGAATACCTGACACTTGTTACTGAAAATGATGGTAATTACATATAAACATGTTTTTATGATCTCTTTGTTTTCTTGAAAACCATGAAGTACTAGCCATAATATCCTAGCGTTTATAAAGAACGCTCGTTATTTTGGCGACCCCTATATATTATTATATAATCGGGCTAAACATGAATAGGAATTAGGAAAATTTGTAATGCGCGTAAAACTTATATGCATTAATCAAGGATGTTTAATATTCAATAATTAGGAACATTTAACCAGTCGAATATTGTGTAAAACTGTCAGATGCATCATATTTTTGATATTCTAGTTCGTAGGTGTAAATAAATTACTTTATAGTAGAAGGCTACCCGATACCTACGTTTTTAAAAAAATAAAATTAAAAATAAAACAGTATATTATTGCGCTAATAAATTTTAACAACATACTTTTGTACATTTTATCCGTATTTCATTCATTTTCATCATCGTCTTCTTAGCCGTGCCGGTCGTATAGCTGCATCCTTATCTGTACACCCAGCCTCCATTATGTTCGACCTCTGACTTTCACTTTCAGTTCCTCCATTGAACACTCCCTCCATTCCATTAAATCATCAATCCATTGCCTCTTCGACCTGCCTCTACCTAAACATTTCTACTCTCCTCATCTGATGACTACAATACTTAATCTTCCACTGTTTTACTATTTGAACTAGAGTTTCTGGATAATCATTGCCTCCTATTCATTTCTTCACTTCATTCATCACATATTCATTGGTATTTTTCTCTTTTCATGTAATTCCCATCAGTCTTCGGTAGCATTTTGATTCAAATGCATTAATTTCATTTTCAAAACTTTTGCTCAATGTCCAACTTTCAGAAACATAGAGTATGGTGTCTGTAACAATTGCTCTAAGTGATCTCCTTGTCTTCCATACACTATTTAATTTCGCGAGTAAACTAGTTGCTTCACCAATTCTGACTCTGACCTCACTCTCTCTTACTGTAGCACCAAGATATTTTAACCTTTCCACACGGTCTAATGGTTCTCCTTCAATAATAACAACAACATCAACCTATATGTTCTCTCAGCTCCGGTAACCATCACTTCAATTTTTTCTTTTTTATTTCCATTCCATATTGTCTTGATACTTTGTTTTTAGTCTATCTGTTGATTCTTGAAACTCATCTCCATTTCTTCCCAGAAAGTCAATATCGTCTGCAAACCATTAATTTGATATTTTTGCACCACCACAACTAACTCCTCCATTGAAGTTTTTAAGTGTATCAGTCATGATGCGTTCGAGATAAAGATTAAACAACATGGGAGACAAAATTCACCCCTGTCTAACTTTTGCTGTGAATCAATCGCTGTACTCATTCGTGTTGGTCATGACTTTGGTTCTTGTTTGCTCATAGAGGTTCTTTACCAGATTTTTCATTTGATTGAATATTCTGTTTTCTCATTGTATGTCACATACCTTCGTGCCAGACACGATATAATTCATTTTTAAGTACAGGAAGTAGTGAAACACATGACCTTGATTGTCTCTCATTTTTCGTTTATTATTCTGATATTGGTAATCTGCTCTCGACCGTGTTTCATCCTTTTCTGAAACCAGCCTGACTCTCGCTTAGAATATATTTTACTCTTGTTGTTATTCTTTTCTGGATTGCCCTTTGAGGCATGACTTATCAGACTAATTGTCCGAAAGTTGGTTAATTTCTTGCTATTGATCGTTTTAGATAGTGGTATACTAAGATTGATTCCATTCATTGGTGAGGCCATTCGCTAATATCCAAAACATTGTTGCAGATGATGTGCAACAGTTTCACAGTTTCATTGACTCCATTTTTAATTAATTCTGCACAGATGTTTTCCGATCCAGGTGACTTGTTCTCCTTATAGGTCAAATTTCAAGTTCATTTTCTTCTGGTTTACTTTCCACTTCTTCTCTCAGAAGTTCTCTATCCACCTCTGCTTTGTGGTTATACAATTCGCTACAATAGTCTTTCCACCTTTCTGCAACCTCTGAATTACTCGTCAGTAGCTTGCCTTCCTGATCTTCAATACAATTTATCGTATTTTATTCCAGTCAGTTGTTTCACTACAGCAAAAGCATTCACTTTACTGTTTCTAATTGATGCACTAATAATGCATGCCTTGCAGCCCACCAGCGGGCATGCAGGCCTAATCTCTCAGCATAGCAGTCATCATCGACTCCGACGGACAGCCGAAGAAGAAGACTAATAATGATCATTCGTAGTTTTACGGGAATATATCAGAAATTATAAGTATTACTTGAGTAATAACTTATAGCAGAAGAGATAGCTTACTGCTTCACGCAATAGTACATTTAAAAACAACGTCGATGGTATTCAATTGAACGACTAACAATGTTTTTCAAAAATTATAGTTGGTACATTGATGAAACAAGTACTTTCATGTCCATATCCATGTTTGCCTTTGTGCGATTATGAATTTTAAGATCAGAGCATCTTTTCCTTCTCTCTCTCTCTCTATTATAAAATTGTATGTATATAAGAATGGGTGCCTCTTCTCCTCACTCAACAGCATCTGGACGTACTCCTTCGAGCATGAACTGGAGCGTAAAAGTAGTTTGTGGCGCTCTCGTGGATCTCCGAACCCAACCAGTGGTCAGTTCTATTTGAATGTCCTTGAAACTCAACTGTAAGGCCAGTCATTTCATACTTGTCCAAAGGAGGAGTCCTCCTCTTTCAAAACAACAGAGCGTTGCAACGTCATCAAAAAGGTGAGTGAATCACTGAAGTGATTGGAATAGGCATTCTTTTCTTCACATAACTTTATGGATTCTTCGTGTAAAGGAGAAACTCCAAGGGGAACAATTTGGTGATGTTACTGCCATCAGCGCAGCGTATCGGTAGGTCTCAGCAATCTGGTCAAGAGTGGGTTACATAACGAATTCTATGGCCTGATTCCCGTTACAGAGAAACGGTAATTATGTTGAATAACTGAAGGTTTTACATAAGTTCTACCCAAAGTCTTTGGTTCTACCCTAGGAAAGGGGGCTGCTTGTGAGTCCCTAATCAGAACGAAACTAATCGTGTACAATATATAGAGTTGAGCCGAAACTTTGGGATCAATAGCCAGACCCCTTGCCTAGAGTATACCGTAAGGCATTTGTAAATATTATTTCTAGCTATTTTTATATGTAAATGACTTTTGGCATTGCATTATGACGACGTGACGCCATTAGTTGCTGTGGTGAAATTAATGTTCGGAGAAAACCTGGTTCTCCTTCTCTTACATACACCTGATGAGTCTCAATCAGGACGAACTAATCGTGTATAATATATAGTGTTGGGCCGGAACTTTTGGGATTCGTGGCCAGACCCCTTGCCTAGATTATAAGGCATTTGTACTCAACTGAAGTGTTTTCTTGATCTTTCAGTGTTGATCAATGAATAAATATATATATTATGACAACCACAGCAAAAAATATTGAATGCCGGCCAATTTAATCTTGAGCAAGCTAAATGTAAGAAAATATTTTTAGAGTGACTGTGAAAAGTGTAAAAGTAGAGTTAAAGAGAATGGGAGGGGAGTGACTATGATGAAGCTGTTTAGCACTTTTATTCGCAAATTTGCGCGATAACAGCATATAAGGAGGTAGAGTTTTCACCGGAAACCCCTTGACCCGTGAAAATCACATTAAGAGGAGCCTAGTTGTTTCACGCATCCCCGGACTTGCATTTCGTCTAATTTTTTACTTGACTCGCCGATAGAATTTGCAAACTGGGAAACAAATTCTCCACCCTTATATACCCGATGGAGATAGTGTCAAGCAGACGGAGAGAGAAAAAAGGGGAAAGGGAAAGAAACTGGTCGTTTCGCGTTTGTTCCTTCAATAATTATATCGTGTTATAGGAAGGACTGTTTACTATTTTCCTTGCACTTTAAAAGTTACTGTTCAGCAATCTTTGTTAACCACCATAATTCGGTTAAAACTAAAGACGCTATTTGTTAAATTAGTCTGATTCAAACCTCTACACTCAGATGAGCGAAGTCAATAATTTAAATCAAATTCTCCTCATTTAAGGTTTATGCAGCCAAATTATATTCGAGTCCTAGGAACTTGCGTGTAAGATACGGCGGCATTCGTTTATTTCATTTCATTGATTAAACCACTGGTTGTGGGGCAACAATTTTGTCTATACTTAATTATAGTGCGGTGTTGGAGAAAAATGCGTGCAGTACATGTCAAACCAATTTGGATTAATAGTTCAAAGCAGTACTGTAGTTGAAACAATGCAATTTGATATATTGTCAACAGACTATGTACTTTATGTCAGTATATAATAGATTGATCTATTAAATAGGGCGTTTTTTAACATAACATTAGTAGTTGAAACAATGCAATTTGATATATTGTCAACAGACAGGTTTTGATTCACACAGCTATATTTTTTATATAGTGATACGCTAAATTCATTATAGATTTTCTAGCACTATTTATTCTATTTACTGATTTCATATACAGTATATATATATATATACATATTGTGAAAGTATGTCTTCAATATAGTGCAACTGAACGTTAAATAATACCAATTTCATTTCATAATTCACTAATTAAAACAGTTTTATAAAATGCACTTTATGTCAGCATATAGTAGATTGATCTATTAAATAGGGCGTTTTTTAACATAACATTAGATATAAATAAAACACGTAACATTACAATCGATAGCTATAGTTAGACATATAAACATATAGAAAAATACAATGCATCAGGTACGTCATAGGTGTCTATATATGTGTTTTCGTTGGATTTCCATTACAGTAGATCAGATCAACAGGAACAGATGCCATATTTTAAGTTGCTATCCACTAGTGGTCCACTAGACCATTTTACGCCTGACTTGATTTGATTTGAGGACCTGTCCGCGTTCACCCTAGGGTTTTGCATAGTCACTCATTAGGTTCGAAAAGGGCGCTCTCTTTCAATGGTTTAGGGTTTTCCACATTTCTCTATTGTTAGCTATGGCTCTCAGGTAGTAGATGTCATTTCTGGAATTGAAATTGTTAAATTGGTATTCTGTTGTGGTATTTTGGTTATTGTTTAGAAGTGTAATTGTGATTTTGAAGGTGTTGGAGGTTTGGTAGAGACATCTTCTTTTGGATATCTTTGGCCAGTTGGTTTGGAAGGCTTATCCTCTGTCTCCTCTGGTGTTTATTCTTGTGTCTTTCTTTAGTTGTAAAATCAATCATGGTCTTTTGTGCTGGTGTTCCTGTGTTGGTTCTGAGGATGTGACCCAGTAGTTTCATTGTGTTCATGTCTATATGTTTTACTTTGTGGGCGTAGGTTTTATTTATTATTATTCTGAGATGTTTCCTGTGTGTGCTGTCAACTCTTTCCCATGGTTTTGCTGTAATGCCCCATGTGCTGAAATTATAGGTATGGATAGGTTTGACTAAGCTATTGTAAAGGTGCAGTTTTGTTTTCATTTTCGTCGTTTTGTCCCACATTCTATTCATTTTCACTAATATGCTCTTTCGGCCAACTCCATCCTTCTCTGCGCATCTTCCTCGTCTCCTATTAGGCTGCCAAGTTGTTTTGCTTTTCCCCCCAAGGTTCATCTTCTTTTTCTATTTGGCGTTTGACTGTCGTATATATTCCGTTTTGGATTTATTGACAATGAGGTTGAATTTGCTTAGCTTGATGGAAATGGATTCTATGGCTTTCTTTGCATCTTCTTCTGCTTCAAGGATAAAGTCTAATATGTCATCTGCATATCCGAGTTCTGTATTATTGATTGGTGATGTAGGGATGAAATTACGAGAGTCTCTTAGTGCTCTTTCTAGGTATATGATGAATAAAGTTGGGCTTAGGCCATCACCTTGTGGAGTGCCTATTGTGCTGACTATTGTTTTATCGCTACTTCCGAATTTTATGGTGAGTCTAGTGTTGCTGAGAAGGTACTGTATCATTGTTTGTTCATCAGAGTTGAAAGTTTCTGTTATGATCTTCATTAGTTTTCTTCTGTCAGTGGTATCGAAAGCTTGGATCATGTCTATTCTTAGGATTGTGTACTGTGTTTCTTTATATTGTTGAGTTTTTGCTATCATCCACCTGTGAGTGAAAACAATGTCGGATGTGCTTCTTGCTGGGCGGAATCCACTTTGACGTTGGCTAAGGTATTGTTCTGTTTTTTCTCGGATTCTGTTAAGTACGATTCTGCTCATAGTTTTTCTTAGAGTATCTAAAATGATAATAGGTCTTAAGGTTTTATGGTTTGCTTATAACTTTTATGATACCTTGTCCTAAATCTATTTATTTGTGTTGTTCAAATTTGGAATTGAATGCATCTGCTATCAGTTGTTTGAATTCTATTGGGCTTTCTTTTAAAAGATCTATGCTAATGTTGTCTGGGTCTGTAGCTTTTCCTCTACATAGTTTGTTGCGCTATAGCTGTTGTGGTTTCTTTTAGGCTTATTGGGTTTTCTTGGTTCTCTAATAAACTTGTCTAGTTGATCTTCATCGTCAAATTTAGTATTCAAATGTTCGCTGACTCTTTTGGTCTTTCCTTCATCTGCCATAATTGTTTTCCTTCATTGTCGTGAATGATAACTTTTGTAGGTTTATCTTGGAAGAGCATTTAGCTGCTTTAAATGCTTTGGTAGAGTCTTTACTTTTGTCAATTTCTTCAAGGCGGGCACATATTATTATTTTTCATCTTTGATCTCATTTCTTATTTGATGCATGATTTGATTTCTTTTGTTTTTCAATATTTGGGTTTGATTTGTGGAATTTTTCTTTTTACTAGCTTCTATGTCCAGTCTTATTTTCTTTTGGTCTTCGTGTAGTTTTTCAATTATGGGGGTGGTGTGAGGTTTTTGTCTAAAATCTTTTTTGGGATTTGATTGAGGCTGCTTGTATGTATGATTTTTCTCAAGCCTTTTTCATTGTTTTGGATCTGTCCTTTTATATATTTTTGATATGCATCTTTTATAGCTTCGATTTTGAGACTTTCAGTATTGATTAAGTTTTTTATTTATTTCAATATTTTTCTTACTGATCTTTTTGAAGATATTTTTTTAAATCTAATGTGGTGATGACTATTCTATGGTCACTGTCGTAGTCCCTATAAGTAGGATCTGGCATCTTGTAGGCTTTCTTTGAATTGATGTGGTATTATGATAATGATAATCAAAATCTATTTGATTATATACTGTGACAATTTTGTTCTTTATTTTAATGTTTAATTGCAGGTTGTAATATGTCTGGATCTGTGTTGAAAATCTGTGTTAGATATGAACATATTGTAATTTAGGCAGAAGTCTACTAGTGTTTGACCATTTTCATTTCTTTTCCCCTTGGAGAAGTTGCCCATTATTTCGTGTTCAAAGTCATGATCCTTTCTACCAATTTTTTAATTAAAATCTCCGCTCAAGAGAGGAGGTTCAAATATGAGTCTCAGAGTGAGAACAAAGAGCTATGCAGTACAGCCAGACCACCGCCTTCAACTCACTTGATTACTTGAGCCACCGTGTTGGGACCGAACCATTGCCCGATTTTCAAGCCTTCAGCCATCCCCATAGAGGCTACAGACGAACAGGGAAGATCAGTCAGAGACAGCCACTTTAACAAAATAACAACTGAAACAAATTTGGAATACTGGAATGGGAGCAGCTTTACTCCAGAGCACTTAAAAATCGTTCTCTCCTTCATCACCACAGCACTCACTCGCGTTCCAACCAATGAATTCAGTCGCATCATATGCACTACAAATTCCTCGCTCTACAAAACACATACACCTCTGCCTACCTTCTCTTCATATATTTGTCCTCCCATGGCATGACTTTACTCTGTCTTTTATGTCCCATCTCTATATTTTCCTCGACTCTCAATCTATGTTTACTTAACCTCTTCACTCAACTTCCTCTCTCTTCTTATCTCCCATCCCTCTAACTCTCTCTCTTCTTCGCTCTCTCTCTCTCTCATTCTCCTTTACTCTGCCTCTCTTTCTCCCCTTCTCTCATCCCTCTTTTTTCATCTTTTACATTCTTAATTCATCAACTTGATCTCCCCTAACTCTTCTGTTACTCTCTAATTCATTCCCTAATATTTCTCCCTCTTCCATTCTTTTCTCTCTCCTTTTCTCCCTCCACTCTCAAATCCCTGTCCGTTTTGCTCTGTCCCTTGCTCCTCCCTCTCCACTTTCTCTCTCATTTTCACTACTCACGATCTCCCTTTACCACCCTTCAACATCTTCCCTAACTCTTCTATCCTCTCTTCTCTCCTAAATACTCACCCTCACTTACTTACATCTTCGTCTCCCTTATTAATCCCTTTCTTTTCAATCCTCTCTCACTGACTTCATCTCCTTTCCTTCATCTTCCCTCTATTCTCAACCTCTCCCCCTTTCGTTCCCTCTTTTCCTCCTATTCATTTCATTGCTTTAAATCTTTGAACGTCTTTCTGGTTTATTTCACTGATAATTACATTCGGCCATGAAAGCAACCCTCTAATGTGAACCCGGTTGGCCACAGAATATATTTTTCATCTCTTAGATTTGTCTTTCATTTGAATTCGAAGTGACGGTGGGACGTAGTCTTTGACCTCAATAACTCCCGCTTATCGCTCTCCTTTTCCTCAAAAACTTCTCACCCTCCCTCCCACTCATTCTATGTCCTCTCCCCCTCTCCTCACGTTCTCTGCACTCAAAACATATGCTCTGGAAGACACTGGACTGGATATTCGCTCACTAGAGTTGTCTGCATAGACGAAGGTGTCTGTGCGACCACAGAACGCCCGGGTACCAGGAACGAAACCGCCAACCTACAGCGTAGTCACAGAGTAACAAAAACACCGCGTAGTAATGCTTGCTATACAATCCGCTCATCTGCTCACCCAGATGATGAATGGAGTAGGTGGCTGCTCGTGTGTCTTGGAACATCTTCAGAATTCGCCAATAGATGGGACTGCACTGATCCGGGTTCCAGCGCCAATCTGCATAGCAAAACACACAAGACCCGTCGTTCACAAGGCATGACGAACTTCATTCTCTGCTTATACCAGTCATAGCTCTGACTTTGAAAAATCGATACCCAAAGTCGATTTTAAATTGGACAAGCGGTCGTTAGTTCGAGTATTTGCGCCATCTTGCACGAGTTCTTCTGCAATTGGTTGTTGCATTAGACGTGAAAACAGTGTTGCACAAATTTTGAATAATTAACATTATTGGAATTGCGCACTTTCTAATCGGATACATGAATACTCGACTAGACTTTGGACTAAATTCACTTGCATTTCGATTAAACATTGACTGTGCAGTTGGGCTAAATTGACTGGTACTTTGACTGAATTCACTGACACTTGGACTACATTGACTGGCACTTGGACTATATTGACTGGCACTTTGACTGAATTCATTGGCACTTGACTAAATTGACTGGCACTTGACTAAATTGAATGGGAGTTGGACTGAATTCAATGGCACTTGGACTAAATGTAATTAAAGGTGCCAATGGGAATTGAAGATTTTTGCGAGACATATTTTGACAGAACTATCTGTTTATAAAATTTGTAATGTGTGCAGTGGAAATAGGAATTTCATTCCATAACCACCAGCCCTGAGCGGACAGGCGAGTTTGGAGCGATGACTTCTACTTGCGTGGAAATAGAAATTTCATTTCATAACCACCAGCCTTGAGTGAATCGACCAGTTTGGAGCGATGACTTCTACTTGCGCTACCCTGCACCAGCTATGTTTGTCAACCGTTGCTATGGTAACCACGGTGCTAAGGGTCCAGTTGTACAACTCACTTCGGCCCAGGTGCAGCGTGAGTAGGGCATGGGCCAGCATCATCTGTCCGCATCGATGCATGCATCCCCATCCCGTGTCCGAGGTGGGGCCGCCAGATCCGCCAATGGGAGCGTAACCCTTCCGGTATGTCATCCAAATGCGCGACACAACATCGTGCTTCATCTTCTCACAGTCTGATGGGGACAATCAGAGATAAAATTAGACATGTATTCCTAATTAATTCACTTGAGAAAACAGTTGTCATAGAAGAATTTTAATGTCTTTCTGCATATTTAAACCATAGCCGTTGTAGACCATAGGTAGTAGTAGTAGACAACCCCTCGCCCAGAGCCACGTGCTAAGGGGGTCCGCCGTCCAGCTCTCCAGGCCAGCCCATCTCGGCCCCTTACTACATCAACAGAGCCACCGCCCAAACGGGGTTCGTCCAAAGAAATCCGGGAGTAGGGATTGTAGGAGCATGTAAAGAGGTGATGCGTAATATGTGAGTATGTTTTGCAAAGTGAGCAGAGTGGAGATGTGTGCATGGCGGGCTTGATTTTGTGTAGGTTCTGGTTACTAGTCCACATATATTTTGCAATATGTGTCGAACTTTAAAAATGGACATGGGCAAGGTGCAGTAGACACATACAAGGTTGCATAATAACTTTACAGGGTAAACCTTCTGTAGCCGAGTCGAGTGCTATTTCATTCTCTCGATAAATGAACGATTCGCAGTAGAGTTGAATTCATGCTTCAGCAAGATTACACACTACAGGTCCTTGAATTCTAACAGACGCATCGAATACCTACTGGCTTTAGTTAGATTGCATATATAACAGAAAACACGGAGATTTATACAACAAGATTGCAGATTTCGACTTAATCGATCAGTTAAGCTCGCCTCTGGAAGTACGTCTGGGAGAGGCGTATTATATTGACTGTATACGGGTGTCAATGAATCGCAAAGCTGAACTGGCACACATCCAAGATCTGAACGATTAACAGAGCATAGTTACCACTGGCATCTGCGCAGTCAGACCCGAGAAAGAGACATAGTTCGTCTTGTAGAAAACTTTACACATTTAAAAAAAAGTTTATATTGAGTATATCGTGTTGCTGCATCCTGTTCATGACGAAAGTTTATTGTGTGTTTGACTTTAATTTTGTAAAATTGCCGGATGCTGGCAAACTATTTTGTTATTGCAGCCATTGAAACGGTTTTCTATGGGAAATCTATTTATTTTAAAAAGGCTGCTTTCAAAAATATGCTCAAATTATAAAATAAAGTCAATTAATTCATGAAGAATTCAATTCTTACATTTCATCACCTAGCTGTTATATTAACAGTCAGAGAAAAAGATATCATAGGTTTCTCTGTTGATCTATATTATCAAGCAAGCTACGTGATTCCTGGGTCGCGTAACTTTAGAACACATCGTCTAATTGGTCAGGTTGCTCACAGAGTGAGAGAGAACCAGCGCAACTTGATTCACTCACTCACATACAGACATCAAAACAGCAATCTGTTCCAGCTCACCGCGGATTTCATCATAGTGTTGCCCCAGAATGTAGACAGACTTTTCTATGGGAGAAATGTTCTGATCTTCCAGAAAGACAGCAATGGAATCAAACACAGCTTCTGAAATAAAATATAGTCATTATGGCGATATCACACATTCAGACGTAGACGATTTAAGTATGACTATATACATGTACTACCGGATGTACCCGGCTTCGCTTGGGGGGTACATAGAATAAAATATCAGGAAACCAAATTTTCAAGTAAATAATTTATTCTGATGATTCGGTAGGAAAAAGCAGAGAGGAGAATTATGTTGAGAGATACTTTCTTTGGATAAAATAGGCTACCTAGTCACATAAATTAACCACTGTAGAAGTGACCTCTTGAAATGTACACAATTTTACTTATAAATTCCGAGGTATACTACTCTCACATTTATTAGTAGCAAAATAAAACCGCAGGATTTTGTTAAATATCATCTGATTTTACCTGTTTTTTATCTTTATTAATTATACACTTTTAATGGGCATATGTTACTCCCAGTGAAACGCCGGTTCATTTGAGACCCTTTGCAACCCTCAGCCATGTTCCGTTCTCAAGTTATAAGAGTACAGAAGGACATCGCGACAGATCACCACAAGTTGTCTTTAAATTTCTATAACTGAGAAACATCTCAATGATGCTTCTTTGGCCAGTGCTGACTCATTGATGGCTTCTACCTAAAAGTGGGCCATACAGTATTTACCAATGATTGTCATATTAAATGGAGGATTCTGCAGGTTGAAATTGGCGATAGCTTAGATAATGATTTTTTACTTACTGAGTAAGCATTCAACTAGCTTGGGCCTTTTCAAAGATAGTCTGAAATACTTAAGCCTAATTTCAGACATTTTCAAACAAGGATGAAATCTATCGATCTATCGAGTGTTCTGTTTTTGTCAAGCAGGTTCTCGTTTATGGCGTCCGTTTTCTCCATTCCGGTCGATTTTCGGCTTTATCTTCTAGATTTTTATATGAATCTGCATTTAATTCTGCTAGCATGCCTTTTCTTGGCTTTCCTCGTTTACATTTCCACGAAATCGTTGTCCTTCGACGATTGTTTTCAATAGATTATCTTTTCTTAAGATGTGACATATCTAGTTCTTCATCCGTTTCAATATAGTCTGAAGTAAATTACGTCTTCCTTTTATCTCTTCTAATACGTCTTCGTTGGTTTTCCGGTCCTGCCATGATATTCTCTGAATTCATCTCCATATCCAAATTTTCAAATGCTTCTATTTTTTGTTATCACTTTCTTGGAGTGTCCATGTTTCTGATCCATAAAGGGCTACACTCTATATTATTGATTTGACAATTTTCTTCTTAGTTTCCATGTTTAACCCTTTGGTGAACAATTCTTTTCGTTTGGTAAAGGCTTGCTTATAGTCATGGCAATTCTTGTTGTATTATAAATATCTGGAAATCAGAACACTAAACTATCTATTCTATGAACCTGATATATAAAATCCGTTTTAAGAAGCTGAGGGGTGGTAGGTGTTTTTGTCTAGGTTTATTCCACTATCCTGAAATAAATTCATAGTCATCCAAATTCAAAAAGATTGTAAACAATTCGCTATAGGTGAAAATGAATAAATTTATATGTATATGAATAAAAATACTTTATAGTACAATAATGTGGATGGATAAAAGTGAAACAACCAGGTTTTTGTAATAGTAACACAATTTGACAAATGAATGTTTCTATTACAGACAATTTGGAAAATAGACTGTAAAATAGTTAATGTTAAAATATAGTGGAATTAGAATGAAAAAGTGCTGCTAATTGTTAGAGACGTCGAGCAAATTAATGAATTGTTTAGAATAGTAAATCTACATTTAGGAAGAGGTGCTTCACGAGGACTGACTGTATCATGATTTGACGAAGCGCCGGTATTCAGAACTGAACTTATTAAACTCTTATTGAAAATTCGTTTCATGTCGACTAGTGATTGGAGCATCATCCTTCTGTACTTCTGTTTTGCCTTTGAAGCGGCGAAAACAAATACGTCTTTGGGCTTACCAACTATTTCCTTAACATGTGTTGAATCTTTAAGAAATACATCTATTTTCTTCTTCTCCAAATCCTTATTTATTTCTAAGTATCATTTTGTATGCCTTTTGCATTTTTTGAGCTAATAAAAACAGGATTATGATTGCTGAACGTTCTGCACGCATTAGAACATTCAGATTTCGATAACCGTTTCACAGTCTGGTTGCATTCAGAGTTTTAATCTGTAGTCTGGATGTTTGAGCATACAATGTGTTTCTTATGTCACTAAAATATCGCTCAACTTGAGGAACACTCGAAGCACTCGACCTCACCAAAGCATTTGACACAGTCAACATCCGCATTCTTACAAAGAAACTCCTACACTCAAACCTGTCTAACACACACATCAAATACCTATCCAACTACCTACAAGGTAGGAAACAACGCATCCTATACAACAATACACTCTCC
>JAUYWV010055673.1:0-16023 GCA_032274565.1 Nematoplana nigrocapitula
AAGCCATCGTAAAGCAGAGCCGCGGATACCAAATTTAACAGATAAACGACGGAAAAGAATAGCATGATCGATAGTATCATATCATAGTTCCAGGGACACTGTCAAATTATTGTCGATGTATTTTCTCCGATATATACGCTGTAATTGTTTAAAACCAATTCTCGGAATGGGGACAACACGGAGAGCTTTCCAATATTAATTGTCTGTGTGTTTCTCTGTCCATCAATCTTTGCTGACGAAATAATTGTATAGAAAATTACATTTTTCATTTATATAGGAATTGTACAATTGTGTAAATTAATATTCATGTATGTGCCTGTACATTAGGAAGACTGTAGCCTGAGGCAAAATACATCTGCTAGAATTAGAGCGTGTTCGCATTCCTACTTCCCATTTCACTTGAGCAACGGAGGGCATATACCTACAACACAACACCAACGAGGAAAGAGAACCGCAATCCGATCACTACATGTATGGATTACTGTAAACATGTTGCGACACTTGTTGTAGGAAAGATAGCTGAAAAACGATCGAGTGCTTTCTTCATATCAAACAGTTTACTTCGCACGTAATCTCTGGCCATGCATGCGCCGTGTGCTCAATTACTGCTCACGTGAAACAGTTGACACAGAATTGACACACGCAATTGTGACCGTGACAATGAAAAATGCATCTCCGAGTTTTTGAGTTAGGGTGAAGAATTCTACATTATTTCTCAGGCAATTTAAAACGAGGGTCAGGCAATTTTAAACAAAGGTAAGATATTTAAAATAAAGTTAAGGCAGTTTAAAGGGGGGGGGGGTGTCAGTCTATTTTAAAACGAGATTTAGTCAATTAAACACGCGATTCAAGCAATTTCAATTTTTTAGCAATTTTCAGGAAATTTAAAACAAGTTTATGTAAATTGTAAAGGATGGTCAAGCAATTAAAAACGAGATTCAATCAATTTTAATTTTTTTAAACGTTGTTCAGGCAATTTAAAACGAAGGTAAGGCAATATAAAACGAAGGTAATACAATTTAAAACGATATATAGCTAATTAAACACGAGATTCAAGCAATTTTATCTTTTAACGTTGTTCAGGCAATTTAAAACGAAGGTAAGGAAATCTAAAACGAAGGTAAGGCAATTTAAAACGAAGGTAAGGCAATTTAAAACGAAGGTAAGGTAATCTAAAACGAAGGTAAGGCAATCTAAAACGAAGGTAAGGCAATTTAAAACGAAGGTAAGGCAATTTTAAACGAAGGTAAGGCAATTTTAAACGAAGGTAAGACAATTTTAAACGAAGGTAAGACAATTTTAAACGAAGGTAAGGCAATTTTAAACGAAGGTAAGGCAATTTTAAACGCCGTTCAGTCAATTTAAAACGATATACAGTTAATTAAACACGAGATTCAAGCAATTTTAATTTTTTAACGAGGTTTACGCAATTTAAAACACAGGTCAATGAGACTCATCACTCACTCACCAGAGATGGCTAGGTGGAGGGTGAGGTACAGGGAATGAAAAGATGAGAGAGATCCTGCTGGTCTTCACCACAGGAAGGGCAAGAGGGGGAATCGGATTGACCAATCCGATGGAGGTAAGAAGCAAGAAGAGTGGCGTGCCCGTTGCACCCGATCTGACTCCATGCTCTATACCTCAAAGAATTGGGTTTTGAAAACAGTCATCCTTATGTAACCCTGAACAATTTGAAACAAGTAATTGAACGAAGATTCAGGATATTCCTATAAGAGAAATTCTGGGAAGGGGATTCAACTGCGTCGTGATTCAGCAAAGTGTCGTGTTTGAATTAACTAAAAAATTGAATTATTACGACTACATCATGGAGATACGACGCAAGAAATTTCATATAATATATTTAGCGATACCTTCATTGCAGCTGGAGAACAAACTCAGATAACCTTTTTGCCATATATTGTACGTGCCTGTAGCTGGCACCGGGGCAGCGTGTAGGGTGGACACCACACCAGCAGGTGTTCCACCGTGTTCTCTTCTCCACAAGCTTCGCAGTTGAGATCTCTCGTTTTTCCAAACCGGTGAATGGTGCTCTTGGTGACTGTCGAGTGCCCTGTTCGTACAATTTCCCCATCTGTCCAACAAGTCCATGTCTGGTGTTCCTTGTCTGTGTGGGTGGGGTGCTCGTGTTTCCGTCCAATTCCTGCTCAACTGGGCCGAGCTGATTTCCAGCTCTAGGTCTTGCTGGTCTTCCGCGCAGCCGCTAAGTGGTCCAGTCGGTCCGCCTCTTCATTTCCCTCCAGGCCAGCATGCTCGGGTACCCAATGAAGCTCCACTCTGACCCCATCGTTCATCGTGGTTTGTAGCAGCTGCCAACACAACTCCTGACAGGCGGCTATCAGCTGTTCTTCTGGACCGTTTGTCAACAGTTCCAGACCTGACTATTACCTCACCAACAGCAACCTGCCACTTTGACTCAACTGGTTGAGCAGAACTTTCGTATGCCAAATGCGAAGAATTGGCATTGAGGTGCGACTTGAAGATCTATATTATTAAGCAAGCTACGTGATTCCTGGGTCGCGTAACTTTAGAACACGTCGTCTGATTGGTCAGTTTGCTGAGAGATAGAGAGAGAGAGAGAGAGCGAGCCAGTGCGACTTGATTCACTCACTCACTCACACACAGGCTGGCTAGCTGCACAGTCAGCCAAGTTGATATATATATTGATTTTCTCTCTCACTGTGCAAGCAAGACTACTACGATGCGCTAGCGGACACTGCCGGTGTGCGATTGAACGTATGCTAAAAAACACGCTACTGATACCCAACTTGAGCGCGTTGTGCTTTATTCATAACAACACTTGCACGCGAGCTGCAGCGGTCCACTAGTATAGATTAATATCATCGCTGATTCTGTATGTTACAGAAATATTGTTTAATGCCACAATTTTAAAACATTGGAAATATTTGAATATGAAAATTGGTTTCCGTAGGTCCTACATTTTAGAAGCCGGTAAATTGCACATCCATCAATATTGAATTGTACTTTTGTTAATGAATCCCTATTTTCCGATATAAAAAACTCATATTATATTATAATGACCTCGGAATTCGCCGCATACTTCATAAGATGTGCACTTAATGACCTGGAAAACCTGTCTTATTCTATACCTGCTCTGTCCGGAATGCGTCATGCGAGAGAAGTTTCTCGAAATAAAGTTGTTGAAGAGGTTTGTTCTCTGTGACCCTTATGTGAAGAGACTCTTCGACAGTGTGCAAACTGCAGGTATCGATTTTGGAAGACTGCTCACACGACTTCGGCAGTCATCAAAATAATTAAAGCATTAAAGATTCGGACCTTTTAAAGTACATCTATCTATATACCTATGCTTTCTCAATGATAGAAATCCCACTGGCATTCACCGAAGTGTCACTCTTAACCCAAATTAGCGTGTCCTTTAGTTTCTGTAGTTTTTTCCCTTAACAATTTTTCCATAAACCCGTAGAGCAATTTACTTAAAAATAAGTAGGATACGATTCTATATTCTTTTCCATGTAACAGATTTTAAAAATATTAGGTTAGCACTACTATTTCGAGACTACATTGGAACAGTAGAATAAAAAATAGCGTTATTTTATAAAAGAATCTTAATAAAACAAATCAACAAGTATTTTTTGGGCATATTTGAATAATTAGAAAACTTTTCCGATTCACAAAATGTTTTACCAGCTTTTCTATTTTCTATTTTATTTCATTTCATTTTATTTTACTTCTTTTTATATTTTATTTTACTTTATTATTTTATATTTATTTCATTTCATCATTTCATTTTATTTCATTTTATTTTATTTTACTTTAGTTTGTTTTAATATTGTTTTATTTTATTTTATTTTAGTTTGTTCTAATATTGTTTTATTCTATTTTACCTTAGTTTGTTCTAATATTGTTTTATTCTATTTTACTTTAGTTTGTTTTAATATTGTTTTATTTTATTTTACTTTAGTTTGTTTTAATATTGTTTTATTTTATTTTACTTTAGTTTGTTTTAATATTGTTTAATTTAATTTAATTTAATTTTACTTTAGTTTGTTTTAATATTGTTTTATTTTATTTTACTTTAGTTTGTTTTAATATTGTTTCATTTTATTTTATTTTACTTTAGTTTGTTTTAATATTGTTTTATTTTATTTTTAAAATTGAAAAACCAGATAGGTACTTAGTGATTTAAATCTTTTGGGAATGTGTGAATCTTCACCTAGACCCATCTAATAGTGTCACAAAACGATTATTGCATCACACTGCTGAGCATTACCAACCCGAATACTTTATCGACATACTTGTATATGTATTTTCAAGCGAACTTAAGAGAAATTTTTGTCTCGGAACAAAATTGGTTGCCCAACAAATTTAGGACAAAATATTTATCTGCATGGAATATTGTGTATAATTTCTATAATTAATATAACCCAAAACTGTTCAAGATCTTTTTTACCACGATGTTTCATTAAGTCCCTTTTACACGCGGCATCCGACATCCGCGGCATCCTGGATGATGGCAATAGTAGGACATAGTTCTACTTTTTTCGGGCATACAGCATCCAAACTCTAGGATATGTCGTGTGAAAAAGCAACCGACATCCTGATGGTCATCCGGATTGGGCATCCAGGAGGCTCGTGTAAAAAGGGTGTAATTTTTATCACTTTTGTAGTCGTTTCATTCCAATATTAAAATATAACTAGATGCATTAGCTGCGCTAGTTGGCGTTAAATTCACATCAACACAATTAGCGACAAAAGCTAATTTTATTCAACTTATTGATTTCAGCTGTTGACATTGAAATTAGCTCGTCCATCGTCAGCGCTCAGAGTCGACAGAATATCGTACGTTGCTGGCTGTCTGCCGTCGAATGAGCGTGACAGTGACGCCACCAATAAACATATAACTGAGGTAGGACTGTAGACAATGCTTAGTAATGGAATAGACAAATCACAAAGATTCGCCCCTCACGTGCGCATTGTTAGATGCCCGGTGGCCAAAATTTGACACGATATTTCCCCCCCATCACAGGATTTTTGTGCCAAATTTCACATTCATACGAGGTGCCGTTTTTGAGTTATTCAGTTTTTAGGCGTGACAAAGCATGTATGGACGTTACGAAATTAATAATATAGAAAATTTACTATGTTCAAAAGTCTTAATAACCAGCATACGTAGAGACGATACTCTATGCTTACTTTGAGAGTAAGGCAGTATATCGTAAGGGAAACGAAATGGGTACCGCAAAAAATGTAGTTTAAACCGACGTTCTCAGTAGATATTTAAACTTTACTAACTTCCAACAGTAAATATAAAAGATTGAAAGTTCTTACTATATGACTGCAATGTCAACAATGGAAGTACCCCATCTTCATGCTAATACAAAGTTTTAACACGCCATAATCCAACTATTCATGAATACTAGTCGAGATTAACCCGTCTATGTATTATATTAGGAAAAATGAATTTGTTAAGTTTACTAATTTAGTTTCATACTGATCAATCTTTGTCCATATATACTTAGAAAATGAGTACAGGAGTAATTAATTAAGGACTGTTTTTCAACTAGTACTATTGAAGTATGTATGTCGTGTGAAATATGTTGTTAGTGTGCCTGAAAACAAACGCAAAATGAAATAATGAATAAAGTTTGTTCATTTTATATAGGCGGACACATTTTGGAAAATCCTGGAGTACATCTCAAGAAGGAGTTAAGGTTGTAATTTCTATCTGCAGAGATGGAATGAAGTCATATTTCTTTAGATTGACACGAGTCCAACAATGTTAGTAGAACGTACAACGACCCACTTCTTTGTTGTCAAAGCTTTCTACTAACGGTTGAAGGTTTCGGATCGCCATGCTCATTTTCTTTAACAACTTTTGCTTTCTGCGTGTATGCGACATTTACTTAAAAAGCTATCATCGGTGAATTTTATTTCAATGTCTTTCACAATGCGAATTTGTCGGAAAATGCCTTCTCGTGTTTGGGGATAGAAACGCAAGCACTCGTAGAAGCACAGTACAGGCACAGAATATGTACATATAGTAAATTGCAAGCAAAAAAGTCAAGGACTACTTGTAAAACAAAAGTTACTTTATCAAAGATCTTGAATTTTGTAAAACACTATCTTCATAAAACAATCAATAACAACGGATAATTTTTTATTGATCTTGCTTTCACAACGACTGTGATACCCTCGGTCATCAGTAGCAGGTGAGTTCTAAAATTGAAAATCGCACAGTCTGTCTGTAGCGAGTGAGTCCTCCCTTGGCGGCCTTGCAGTTGAGGCATCGCTGTCTCGTGGAGTTTACAAACCTCCCAATGAAGTCTTGGGGGACGCTATTCCATTCCGGTCGAGTGGACGATTTATGAAGAAAGAGAGAGTAGGAGGAGAAAGCGTAGGACGTCCAAGGTATCGCAGCACTTTGTCTGCCGGGGCAGGACACCCCTCCACAAAAAGGCGGCTGCACGATGTTTTCATTTGAAGGTTGGTGAATACCATGAGTCAGCGATGCCTCAACTGCAAGGCCGCCCAGGGAGGACCATAGAGATGAATGGTCACGCACTACTGATGAGTGTATCTCAGTTGTTGTGAAATATAAAATTGCCCGCTGTTATTGATTGTGTTATGAGGATAGTGCGTGCCTCACTTACCCAGTATGGGGATGGCATCGGGGGTTGGAGGCAGGGTCTCACCGGCGAGGAGCAAGAAGACGACGAGAGCGAGGAGAATGGTGATCTCCAGATTGACCTTCTCCCCGGACTGGACGGGAAGAAAGAAACCGAGGAAGGAGACGGTGTAGATGAGGAGGCAGGGGAAGATGAGGTTGACCACATAGAAGAGGGACCGACGGCGCATGTGGATGGTGAAGGTGACGTCGGGGAAGGGCTCGGGACAGCAGACGTAGGTCTGCACACGCCGGTAGATGGTGATGTTGTCCACGTACCACTGCTGGTTCTCCGGATTGTAATAGTTGATGTCCAGGTCTTCCGCGTTCAGAAGATTCAACTGTGGACAGAGATCGATTGGTTGAAATAAAAAGTAAATAAATTAACTGTATTTGGAAAGCTACCTGTACATGCAGATTAATTGAACACAATAACAGGATATATGAGATGGCATGTGAGCACAAAAAACGCTAAACACCCTTAAACATAACAGCTGGGGGTTAACTGGGGAACTTACAAAAACCGAATCAAGATTGCAAAACGTTATAAAGAATGCAAATATACACAGTTTGTGGGAAGAACGATGAAAGGCGGCGTTGGGTGGAGCAAAAATGCACGATAAATCTACCTCGAGAGGAATGGGATCTGGTCGGGGGAAATGTCAAACAGAGGACTTTCTCGAGAGGAACACCTGTGGAGAAAATTGATGGAGGCGATATTTCTTCTTTACTTGAGAGCGACAAAATCTGGGCAGTGGCAAGTAGAAGTTTTATTTTGTTATTCCGTGGATTGATTTTTATAATCTATCGATGTGGTTAATGATTATAAGACAGGACGTTTCTCTAGAAACTTTATTATATGGAAGGAAATAAGGTTTACAGGACAACCAAGGGGAATAAATGCGATTGCTATACGATGCCAAAGTTCCCACAGTAGTAGCTTCATACCTGAAACTATATCCAATACAAAAACTATACTGGTCACGTGATTTAGAAGATCATTTGCCAAGGCCCTTGCGGATATACAGGAAGGAGTCTCTCGAATGACACCGGGGCATGTGTAAGGATTTTTTACTGGGGAGATAGTTTGGTAAAGGGCCACTTGAGAGAGACAAAACCTATATTATTTCGGTATCTTCAATTTTAATTATTTCGGTAGATATGTGACATATTGAATTGGAAAGAACGACCGTAGAAGAGAGAGAATTATTGAAGAAGTCTTAGAATCAGGTTGTCAAGTTCCATATTATCATTTTATTGTTTTTTGTCCATATATCGGAGTATCTACTTGAAGAACTGCAGTGTACTTCCACCCTCAGCGAACAATTGAAATGAGACCTTTACATTTAAAAAAAATAAGCGGTACGATATTGAGTAAATGCGGAGAAATGGAAGAGGAACACAAAACAAGTGATCAGCCAGCATCGTCTTTGCAGAAAAATTTAAATAAATTCCCAATCCCAATAGATGGATGTCTCTGGTTCGCGGTAACCCCGTTCTTTTCCCCGAAGGAAGCGAGCAACAGATGGCATTAGATCGAAAAATGCGGTGCCACAGCCATTCAGTATACGATACGCATTTGGTTGACACAGAAAGACGGTGTGCTGAGCGAATCGCGTTGTATCGCGACACCATGCCTTCCACCTGCATTGAGTGAGGTGACACGACGAGGAATGCAGCCAGGAGCTTCAGCAAATAACCGGTCGTCTAGCTCGACCCATTTGTCAAAGTCTCGTGGATATTGCGCATCATTTCTTTGAAAAAGCAGGTAAATGCGGAACACGTTCGAGAAGGACTCGAAATAATCTTCGCAAGAGTCAGCCAAGTCATTGCTGTGACCGCGGGGAAAAGCCCAAATTTGAATTGTAAGCTCGGAATCTTGAACTGCAAATACTGCAGAAAAGCCTCTGGCTTAATGACAGCATCAATGTTCGGTTGGACAAAAGCACACTGAAGTACTCGTGGTTGCACTAAAAGGGACTGTACCGGGGTGCAAAATGAGGTGACTGGGGTGGCAATTCCTCCGCAGTGATAATGCTAAAATTGCACTGCTCTTCCTAGAGCGTGTCTGGTCGAAAGTCTTTCATTAATTGTGGTTAAAGTCTCTTCTAACTTCCTGAATGAACCGCGCGGAATCTTTTCAACAACAAATAGATTGCATTTCGTGATGTCGACGCCAAAGTATCGTATAACATGCCCATATAGTCCGTTCAAGCCATTTTCTTCGCTACGCGATAACTCACCATCATCTGTCAAATCCTTTGCAGGATGACAAATTGCTTTGGTCAGCACGAGGAAATGAATACAGATAAAGCATGACAACAAAATAAGACGTATTGTCGAATCTGCCATCGCTGGATGTTTTAATCTCAGAATATAGAGTTTGAGCAGTTTAATTGTACGCTCTATATTCACTGTCCTTGTCTGCATTTATTTTTCCACATAACTATGAGCCTGTGAGACATTATAACAGTAGATTCGAAAGCTCAACCCATATCTTCGCGATTGGGATATTCGCACATTACACTTACATACAATATAATCCGAACGCTTTCGACAATCACACGTCTTCTACTAAACAAATTATACGATTGCGGGAATTGAGGAGTTAGAACTATACGCAATGTTCCCGAATTCACTAGAGGATTAAAATTCAAGAGGCTATATGTACTTACACTAATTCTCTACAACCTTCACTTGACATCCGCGCATATATTTAATGCAGGGTGATCGATGCACACAACGCTATAATTAAATTAAAGGAGATCTAAACTGAAGATAGTGTGTGATTGTGGTGTTCTTCCGCAAACATGCTGTCCCATACATGCATAATTAGCAAGATGGGGGCACCACCGGAGCACTTTCTAACTACTCCCCAGTTGCTGAATAAGCATGCTATAAAAACAGGTGGATTGGTCGCAGGAGGTCCCAGAGAGCAGCCCCCACGTTCTCCTGTGATATCTTTCCATGGGGAGCACTCCACGCCAAAGACGAACTCTAGCATGCAAGGAGGATTTTATTAAATACAATTTTATTATTGTTATTGTGGATTTCTTATTTACAACCTTAGACTGAGTTTGTGTCTGTGCCTATAAAAGTTCGTTATGTTGCAACACACTGAACACCATATAAAATAGAGTCTGTTGAATAATAATAATTAGCGTTTTTTGCATCACCACAAATTCCCACATAGAACACCTTTACAAAAACAAAAATAGCTACCGATAGATTCGAGCTGAATTAAGTCTCCATGGTTACCTACAAGTCTCCATGGTTACCTATAAGTTTCCATGGTTACCTATAATTCAAACTTACAATACTCTTCAATTGGCTACATGATTTCATTTGGATTAAGCGCTATGCCGACACTATAAAACAAAGTCAATATGGTCCATCTTCATTTCCCTTCGCTCGAATGCGGATTTGTGCATTAATGGCGTCATATACGAGGTCGAAAAAGAATGTCCCACAATGATCATAGAAGTAGACACAAGTCATCCGCGGAATGTGATCACATGAAGAGCTCCCCAAAATTAATTGTCTCTGTGCGTGTTCGCTATCTCCTCCTAGACCATCCATCGGATACAGGACATGCACTAATGGGTTTTAAATTTGCCTCCGTATAAGGGTGCCACAGGTTTCGGTTTTTAAATTCATTTAGACACTGATTAGGACTGACAAACAAATCTTTACATCATTTTATATCCCTGTTATTGATCTGCGATCTGTAATGCCTCCATGGAAATGGTGACAGCATTCGATTTGAACATTCATTGCAAGTGAATATTTCTTTGGTTGTATTCCGAGCTAGCGGACGACTCATTTGATAAGAAGAAGATAGAAGCATTTGAAATGTGGATATGGAGAGACGAATGCAGAGAATATCATCATAGCAGGATCGAAAAACCAACGAAGACTTATTAGAAGAGATAAAAGAAAGACGTATCATTTACTTCAGACTATATTGAAACTGAAGAAAAGACATGTTAACAGAATTAAATACAGATTCATGTATTTACATCTCATTTTTATCGGTGACAGATCAGCGTCACGGGGTATAATCCCTAATGGAATTTGGGTATCTGTCTTAACCGGCAGTCTGCAACCCCACCTGCCTCACCAACTGACTGTTTTCCAGTTCTCCCTGCTGAGAGAGCATCGGCCACTCTCCCCTTCATCTCCCCAGAGACGACTTGTCAAGCAGAGGCGGCATACCAGCAGTTATAGCCATATCCTTTTCCACCTCCCACTCAGAAACGAAAGATAGAAAACGGCATGCAATCAAAATGGAGGCTGTAGTCCACAGCTGGCACAGGCGGGGATGGGCGGGGATACCACCATACGCCAGCTATATTATCTTCACTTGCAAATCAGGCATTAGAAGACTCAGGCGGCTATTAGCGAAATCCTGGCCGGGTCATATTACACTTCCACGGATACTTTTGATAAGCAGCCTTTTGGAGGAGTATGTTGGCTGGTGGTGGCGGAACTTTATCCTCACAACTCTTCCTATCCCAGGCTGGCAGGGAATGTTACATACATCACACACGGGCAGCCCTCCTCCACCCCCCCCCCTTTTCTGCATGTGAACAAACACGTGTAGCATTTACAGCATTATTAGCAACCCCACGATCAATATGACTATTATTATGATGATTTTATCACTATCCTTATTATGATTATAATTAATATGATTACTATTCGTCATCTTCCTGGGAAGCGGCGTATACAGTATAGGAAATAAATTTTTAGCACAGAAAGAATTATTTTAAGTGCTATATTTGGACGACAATAAAAACGTAAAACACAAACTTATCGATGGTGTATTATTATAATAATGATAATAATTCTATTTTAACCACACAAAACTCCACCAGGTACCCAGGTATACATTCGAGGTGAAGAAAGAAGCTGATTAAATTGAAAAAAAGTTCAGATTAAAAAAAAGTATCTATCTAAAATTAGAAAGATTGTTATAGCGTTTCTCCACAACACGGAGAGGTTGTTCCAGGCCACTCTGGCAACATCGGTGGAGAGCACGGATTCTGCATAGGAAAATGATTTAGCATAGCTTGGTTCAGAGAAAATAAACGAACAAATTAATCAATTAATCAATAAATCTGGGAATACACTGCGATTATTCAGCGGTGACTTCACCGCGGCGTGAGGTGTTCTTTAATTCCTTAAATAATTATCATTCCAATCGCACAGGTATGAAATCACGTTCAGATTTGGCAGTCTTAAAAGGGTCTAAAAATGGAAGAAATGAATTTTAAAATAGAAAAAACTGACGCTGACCATCTGGGTAAAAAGCGCCTTCGTTTGAGCCCACTCACGACGCGCGCCGCGATGGTCAGGATATCCAGTTTATATTTCCCGCGCTGAAAAAATTCTCAGAAGAGTAAGGTATAGCCCAGCAGACGAAACAATGTCGTGATTGAAATAAATGTTTGTTTTATTAATTCAAGCAAAGAACAACCCGTGTCTGTCCATTTCCATTTTGCTTCATTTCTTGATAAGCGATGCACAGTATAGCCCTTCGAGAGACAGGGGTGTGTAGTGGGCGGGACAGATATCCAGAGAACAAAAACCGCTATATCAAATTCCACTCCGATAAGGGGGGGGGGCATTGGGGGCAGAGCCTCAACTAGACGTGCCTGATTTCCCAAACACAACAACAACAACAAAGTTTGGATTTCTACATATATTTCAAGAGTTTTAAAAGTGTTCCTGCTGTTGTTGCGAATTAAAAGCGATTGACATGACCCTTAGTCAGAACGTGAAGACTTAGAATCAATCAATTAAAACATTTGTCTAATATTGACCATGGAAAGAGAGAGGGAATATTAAACGAGTCGTCCGCTAGCACGGAATGTAACCAAAAAGAAATATCACTTGCAATAAATGTTCTAATCGAATGCTGTCACCATTTCCATGGAAGCATGACGGGGAGCGCGCTGTGCGAGGGTTTCGCAGTAGCGTTCGCAGGATTTTGACGCGCAGTGCGTTGCGTTGATTCTGCGTTTCGATGCACCCCTCATTCTCTTGGTAGCACGTGACTGGGAGCCATTAGTTGATTTCATTTTCTTTGGCATTTTGTCGCGCATTTCAATTACTTATGTCAACTTTATAATTTCAACGTAATTCAATTTCCAAGTACAATCATTTGTTAACAAATTAATCACTTATTTGAAACAGAGTGGCATTCATCAAGGACACTCCGATAGGCACCACAGAGAATGCATCTCCTTGATAGGCTAGCAACAGGGGGGTGTCCTACCCCACTCGGGTATACAATATACATTAATATATAACATTATTAGCATATACATATGCAGGCATGTGATAGATAAGTTCTAAGAATGCATAGTTTCACATTTTAAAGCCATTTTCGATCAATCTTAAGAGCATTGATATTACCTTTTAAAAATAGAATTTTAGCAACAACAAAAAGGTAATGTCACCTTTGATGATATATTCAAGTATGTGCGGCCATCCTGTTGGAAATGTTTGATTGTTCTGGAATTCTTTTTACCATTAAGTTATGTCCAAATTCGACAAATGTTGTAGATTTTCCGTATAATGTTTGACAACAAAACGATAATTGGAAAAGCCATATGACTATGGACAGTGGTGATTTCATTAAGATTTATTTAAGATCGCATATCAAGAACAGGTATAAAAAGTGACGTATACTTTTCCTAACGTTTCAAAAGGGCCTAAACCGCCATTCAAACGGTGCGTACACAAAATTTCAACTCTCTCCGACGCATGGTCTAACACACAAAAGACAGACAGACAGACATCACATTCTGAGGATTAACGACACATGTGAAAAACCATAAAGGTTCGAGACTAAATCTGCTCCCCATTATCTATATAGTGATCGTATGTTCACAGCAGATTAGAGAAAATATATTCAATCAAATGTCCAACGACGTCTGAACGAAATTTCATTACAATATGTATTTCACAAAAGGATAATACTAATTATATAAGCTTATAATTTATTTCTATTGTTTTGATAACGTTTCCAAAACTTTCATAGGTTTTAAAGAGGTTTTTAAAACCTGGCGTTCAAAACATTTCTAAAACTAAGCATAAACTCACCCTGCCTTTCTCTTACTCTATTTCCTATCTATCTCACACACTCACTCTCTTTCTCTCTCTCTCACCCACTCACTCTCTTTCTTTCTCTCTCACACACTTACTCTCTTTCTTTCTCTCTCACACTCTCACTCTTTCTTTCTCACACACTCACTCTCTTTCTTTCTCTCTCACACACTCACTCTCTTTCTTTCTCTATCACACACTCTCTCGCTCTCACTTAACCCTCTCAATCGCTCTCTCTTTCCACTCTAAATTTCTCTCTCTTTCCCCTCTCGCTCTCTCTCTCTCTTGCCACTCTCATTCTCTTTCTCCTTCCTCACTCACTCATTGCCCATTAATTACAACAACCATTCTGAGGCCCATAATGCTATAGAATGCTTGGGTGGTGGCTGGTGTCCACCTCTGTTGCATATGTTAACCACACAGCCTCATGTGATGCTACCCTTCTGAGACACTATCTATGCCTAAGTTAGAGAGAGAAAGTAAAGTCTGTCTATCTCCGTGCAGGTGTTGACAGTCTCCTCCGATCGTCTCATGGCTGCCAAACTGCTCGCCAACATCACCAACCGGGACCAGCAGTCTAAGCTGGCCTACCCCAATTTCATGTCGGACTACAACAAAAAGGGGAAGAGCAACTACTACGACCAGTACTTCGCCTCCATCATCATTGTCACCGTACTCCTCTGTATCATCTGTTTCGTGGGCACAGTGGGCAACTGTCTGGTGATCCACGTATTCCGCCGCCACCTCAACAAGAGCTCTTCAACCGGCGGCCGATCCACTTCCAATTTCTACATCCTCCTGCTCGCCGTGATCGACCTGATCATCTGTCTGGTCGATATCCCCACCACCCTCTACTGGACCGTGTGGCAGAATGACTCATTCGACCTCCTCTGCAAGATGCAGGTCACTCTCAAGGCCTTCTTCATCGCAGCCTCCTCCCTGCTCCTGGTCCTCATCGCTATCGATCGCTTCCTCCTCATCTGCTTCGTCCCAGGGATCCAGATGTCCCGAAGAGCCATTGTAGTGGCTCTGCTCGGCATCCTCGCGCTGGGCCTGTCCATCGGCCTCCCCATGGGCCTGCATACCGGGGTGAATCACAGCTACCAGCTCAAAACCATGGACATTATCAGCAAACTCGGGCCGGCCGACAACAGCTCCGCCCTCAAATCCTCCTACCAGAACTTCCTCGCGCTCTTCGGCCCGAAACAGACCACCAACAACAGCATCAGCAGCCAGAATTGGAACGAGGGTCTGGCGGGGGGCGACAGACGCCCGGGCCCCTGCCAGTCAGACCCCCGCATCATCACCAACGAACAGTACCAGTACTATCTCATCGTTGTTACCATCCTCTATATCATCCTCTTTGTCATCATCACCCTCTTCTACACCATCATCTTCACCTTTGTCTGGTGGCGACAGAACGCCTGGCAGAAGCGCTACAACTCCACCACACTCAGCCTGTCCAGCAAACTGCCCAACGCTACAACTGTTACCAACCCCGCGCCCAACAACAACAACAACAACAACAAGCAGAACCGGCCTCTACTCCAGACGGGTGATGGCGGCAGGGTGGAACCCGATGCCAATTCGAGCATCGAGTTGCAGCCGCTGACCGATACGTCGGAGGCGGAGGCCAAGGTCAAACTCCCCTCGACCAACACCGCTAAAGACCAGGACCAGCAGCAGCACCAGGGCCGGAACCGACGCAAACCCCACATCCGCACCGCCCAAACTCTCGCCGTCATCACCGTCACCTTTGTCGTCTCCTACATTCCCTATTTCCTCATCGTCAACCGACTGCTCTGGCCCGTCTCCAGCACCAGTCCCGAGTCGGTGATTCGCAACAATGTGGCCTACTATCAGCAACTCAAGCGGGTCATCTTCTATCTCTACTACTGCAATTCGGCCGCCAACCCCATCATCTATTCGTGCATGAACGTCACCTTCCGCAACGAGATGTTCTCCCTCCTCCAGACCCTACGAGGCTTTTTCACACGCAAATAACACCCCCCCCCTGCGTGCATGCGTCTCGTCTTTGTCGGTGCGATCAATGGACGAATTGTTTCTTTGTACAGAATTTTGCTTTCCTCGTAACTATATGATACTGTATTTTCTCCTCGTCCTGCATACATGTACATGTGAAATAAATAATTACATATTCTACTTGATGTCAGCACACAAATCTGATTAATTCTCTCTTATGTTCAGACTAAGCAGAATGGGGGGGGGGGGGGTTAAAACCCAAA
>JAUYWV010055784.1:0-16022 GCA_032274565.1 Nematoplana nigrocapitula
CAGTTGAAGTCCCCTCCAATAATATCACATTCTTTCCATGGAAGCGAGTGAGGTTGGAAGCCTTGAGTTCTCCGATCACTGTTACCCGTTCTAATGGGTGGGACATAGATATTGGCCAAGGTAATGTTGGTATTCTCAACTTGGACTTGGGTCATGCATCCTTCGGTGAAAAAATCATCATCTGCTTTGAACTTGCTTTGGGGTTGGTGATGGTAGGAAAGGCCGTCTTTAATTAGAATTGCTGTGCCCCCGCCGATATTTACACTGGCCGGGTTTGGTGTTCTACCCGTCGTTCTATCCTGCCTGATGACGTGATATCCTTGCAGAGAGAAACTGTCCGTGGGTTTGAGTCTCGTTTCTTGAATCAAAGCAATGTCACAGCGGTGGTCGAACAGGAGTTTCTCCAGCTCCGTTTTCTTGCTCTTGATCCCGTCGCAGTTCCATTGAATAATCTCTATGTCCTTCTGTCCTGGTGTGCCTTGCTTCCTTGGGGTTCTAGTTGGATGACTACTTTGAGCAGCATTCATTGATCGGTCAACACACGTCCTGCATCTCCAGTTCTCTTTCTTCCTGATCAGGTCTCTCACATCTGGGGCCGAGAGGCCGCTGCATCGCTGGTGCCACCACTGATTACAGCTACTGCATCTAGTTGAATACCATTTCCTCGAATACTGGACTTCTCTTCCACAGAGACCACAGGGGAAGGGACCGGGGTTGCTCTCAACGTCGCCGTCTAGAGTGAGATCTCGCTTCCCTGTGGGACGCCAGCAGCACGTAGCCAGGGGGCCACTACGGCTGCACGGAAAAAACACGACAGTATGACGGCGGGGCGTCTGCCTCCCGTCCAAGAGTGAGGTCGATGTCTTTCGCCACCAGTTCTCTTCGTAGAAGATTGCTGGGCCCACGGCCACCGCGGGGAGGTAGACATCTTGGCCCATTGAAAATGCTGAGTGTGACACCCAGGCCGAGTCCGCTTGTCGAACATACTGGTTGTGCGTATATTATGACTTACAGCTAAAAGTACGTGTGGATAGCCCTGCAGCTGCAGGCTTTGAATCCACGAATATGCCTCATTGACCGACGATAAATTCGGATATGATATTTATACTACTATTGAAGTAGTATATAGTGAGGAATTTATGAGTTTAAAACCTGGCATGTTCGACAAGATATCCACCAGTAGACCGGTTTCTGAGTTTTTTCCCTCGTCTGTACTGGGTAGGATGAATTCGAACAATTAATACTGTAATTTGTTTTTTTTATGTGTCGTTTGCCTTTAGAATCCATTGAGATAATGGATTTGACATTTGTGTTTGTGTGCAACAGGTCATTACGCAGGATATGATTGATCAGCGACCGAGGCAAGCCATTCGCAAGTACTACAGCACTCTGAAGAAGCACCTGTCCCGACAGGAGAGGAAGAGCGTCAGTCCAGCTCCCTTTTGGCAGCCGCCCTCTATGCAGAACGCGAGGAATACCCGGTACGAAGTAACCCGCGCTCCGACCGACTCGTCCACTGCGGTCAGCTACGCCAGAGAAGCCGGACACCCGCAGATGTCCGCGGTCCGACGACCAATTCAGAATCTGAATTCGGTGATTCAGGCGGTGAAAAAGTAAGAATTTTATATCTGGCAACCGAATTCGGCACTACAGTATATTTAAGGAGAAATTACTAGCTTATCGGCCCCCAAATCATAATTTCAACTTCTGCTTCATTTTCTTTAAAAAAATTGTGTGATAGCCCCGAGCCCGATTTCCTTTAAGTCCATACCTGGTTTCCTGAGGCGCGTTTCACCATTTTGTGTGTAAGAACAAACTGCCACGGCGTTCGTACGAACATTTGTGGAGTCTAAGAATGTTCGCAGGTTGTGCGTACGAAGTAACTGTTTCACCAATCACATCTAAGAATGTTCTTTGTGCGAAATATCTACTAATGGTAGGACCTTTGTGTACGAAGTTTCTTTAAAACTAGTGACTGATATTAAAATCTCATGATACGTTATACTATGGCGGAAATGATGCCTGTTGTTCGACGACGTGTTGTCTATGATAGAAATAGCTCTTTTAATTATATGGCGGACCATCATCTCGTCTAAAAGTGTCGCTTCCAATCCCTCGTGCTGTGCTCGGTGATATTATGGAAATTGTGAGAGAGGATTTGACGCCTAATTCTGTGCAGAATAATGCCATCCCAGTTCAGTTGACATCCAAGTAGCCGTGGCACTGCAGTTCCTGACAACGGGGAGCTTCTTTCATGTGGCGAGCTCGTCGTACGGGATACGAAAAGACTGACACGGTGCGTGGAGAAATTCGTGACGAGTCTTGCCTCCAAGAAAAGACAATTCATTAAAATGCCAAGCACTCCACAAGAACAAGAGGAATGCGAAAATTATTTTTTGACGGACATTCTTGAGAATGTTCGTACGAATGACTGGTGAAACGCGCCTCTTCTTCGAGCACAAGATCAGCGTACACTTGGCTCTCATGATGAAGCGCAAAAGCAAGGCCCTTGAGTGATTTACTGTTATTTTAATGCGACCGGCTATATGAGCGAGAAAAGTGCAGGAACCTGGTAGTGATATGGACTACTGGTGAGACTATGACAAGACCATACAGTTTTATAGTACTGCAATAGAGGGGGTGGGTACCTCTGGGACATGGGCTGGTCTAGAAATTACTCATGCGTTTTTTCACTTCGATGCGAACCAGGATGTGATGCTAAGTGTTATATGGCGAGTAGATGACCACTATACCTAGGAAAGCTGGCGGCATCTGAGGTGCGGTTGAGAGAAAGAAGGGGGTATCAAAGTTGAACAAAAATATTCTATAATCATAGTTTTAATGTTTTTCCAGCAGTTAGAGCCAAAGTCAAACAAAAGATCAATGGCAAATGGACGAAAGAGCTAACTAAATAGGGACACTTTTCGGTACCACATTATGAGCAAGCGATGCAATGAAGGTAGCAGACAACTGGTCAATGAAGAATCACTGCCTCCTGACTCAACTCAGAGCTGGACAATAAGATCCGGACAGCCAGCCAAGATGCTAGATACAGGTGGTGCGACACCGACGAGGAAACTATAACGCCTCTTCTCGAAGACTGTAAGAATCCGTCGTCTAAGAATGTCCCACAAAAGTGGACACTGACCTCGGTGGACTTCGTATGGCAAGCTATTGATCTCCTGTAACCCACCTGGATGCGGGAAATAAAAAAATCTCCGCGAGGAAGGGAAGCAGGCATCGTTGGACTTTCCAGTCCTTGTTTTTTGCTAATATTTTAAACTTCGTTGTTTGTAAATAACATTTTGTATTTTAGTGTCTGAATTTGTTCCTGTTTGCCTTTTCCCCCAAAAGCAGAAACGGAAATCAAAATTACCGCGTGGTGCTGCTGGACGATCCGAACGGTCGTCAGGAAGCGGTCCTCGTGTCCAATCCTCCCCCGCTGGCCACTGCCGGCGGCTCGATCATGTTCCAACAGGGCGGCATGGCCGGCTCATCGGCCGTCAATAGCAACACGGCCCTGAGAACCAACAGTCAGGCGGCGGTGCTGGTTGGGGGCTGTGGCGCTGCCCGGGTCAATTCCAACGCCTATGTGACCACCCGGATCAAGGGACAGTCGGAGCGCAGTCTGCTCAAGGATTTTCGGGTGATTACGCTGTCGAAAAACACTGCCGGCGGGGGTGGTGGTACCGTTGTCAAGGCAACGCCTGAGACCGGGTTGGCCAGAATTAGTGTCTCCCATGGCGGACAAGATATTCGACCAGCCTCGTCGACGGTGAGTCGAAGTTTTGGGTCTATATGAGTAGCACTATCTACCCCATCCGGGCTCCCTCACCTGCCTCTCCCATGTCCGACATCTTACCTATCTTCCATTTATCTTCGATTGATGTCCCAATATTTCGGATGTGAGAGCGGGAAAAGAAGAGAGGAAAGAACGACAGTAGAAAGAGGGCTATAAAAGAGAGGTTAGGGTGAGAAGTCGGAGAAATGAGATAGGAGAGGAGAGAGAGAGAAAAAGAAGAGAGAAGAGAGGAGAGGAAGGGAGAAAGGAGAGGAGAGGGGGAGAAAGGAGAGAGGAGAGGGGATGGTGGAGATAAGTCAGAGAATGAAAAGAGAGAAAATGTGAGAAAGAAAGGGAGAGAGGATGGGGAGATAAGTCAGGATGAAAGAGAAAATGTGAGAAAAGAGGGGATAGGGATAGAGAATTAAAGACAGGAGACGAGCGGAGAGAGAGAGAAGCAGTATGAGGTCCGAGTAAATGCAGCACTTTGCTTGCTGGAGCAGAGCACCATGCCACCGAAAGGCGGTGCATGGGAGACTATGCAATTACTCTCGGGGAACTTCTCTCCCTCTCTGAAGTGTTTCACCCCGTGTATATCAACCTCATCTATGGCCTACCCGAATAACACGACTCCTGGTTATACCCACTCTTATGTGCAATGTGACAGTTCACCCACCGAAATCCAACTATTGCTTACCGTGTAGTCACCATTTCCTCCCTTATCCCACTTTTACATGGTGTCGGACAATCTAGCGCGTCTCTCTCTCTACTCTGATTTCTCTCCCTCTCTTCTGTCCTCTCATATTTTCTCCCTTTGGCTGACTATTATCCTGGTGTGCTGACAGCTCCCCTCGACCAGGAATTTGAATGAAACACATCCCAGTTTGTAGCTAGCTAGCACGTAGAATTTGAGGTTTCCGAAGGGGATATACTGTAATTAAAAGCGAAAGTGACTATCTACTTCGTCAAACAAGAAAATCACTGGACTCTTCATACCCATGATAACTTTGATTCAGACAGATCAGAGAGCAGACATGAATGATTGTTGAGCAACCTTGACTTGGTGTAATTAGAACGGAGAATTTGTAATAATAACCTCAGTGTACAACTTATTCTAAATCCGTTTAGAATTGCGGACAGTTGACTCGGGCAACCGGCTGAAGTCTAGAAAGGCCATAATGCGAACAAAGTTTTGACTTGATTTAGTTCAAATTGTTTTTGAACAGTCACTGAGAAATCGAAAATCACCTGATCTTCTTACGAGCTGCAAAACTCATTCTGTTTAGAAAACCAACTGCATACTAACAGAATTTGATTATCCCCCTGTCGTGGCCATCGACGAACATATAATAACTATTTTGTGTTTCATTCATTAGCTAATTTCTTTGAAGTTTATTTAATTGTAGTTCTTATATGTACGTGTTTTTCTTTGCAAAAGTAATCCATATTATTGTATTCGTTTAGGTCTCAAAAATTCCTGCCAATCATAGTCAGAGCTCAGAAGGCGGGGCAAGTGGTCCTGTTGATATCGATCTCTCAGACGATTCCTACGTGTATTCCATTACTGGAGACGAGTGAGAGGGGATGGATGGGAAAGAAAGGAAAGGCACTCGCTCCCTCCTTCCCTGCCCTGCACTAGTCCTGCCTGTACAGAGTAGATTTTGTACGACATTTTCTGTACAGTGGCAGTTTTCATTTTTCACTCTTATTTTCGCCGCCTATACCCAGAATCTGACTGCGCACAGGACTGGTGAAAGACGTGTTCTAGGGTGCTTAACCAGATTAAAAATTTCCACTGCGTTCGTTTAGTAAATCCCGCTTATTCATTCTACAACGGTTCTGTAACAATAATGCTAAAACGAATTAATTAATTATTTAGTCAATTTTCAGATAGCTTAATTATGTAGGGGAGAGCGGGGCTAACTGGAACACAACAACAATTATTCGACTCTTTTTTTTTTTTTAGATAAAGTGTACAGAAATAATCACAAAATTCGCAAAAAAAATTACGGCTGTAAAACTGAAAATAATAACCTTGAACTTGACCTAAATTTAGGCCACTGCACGTACGCTACGTCATCGATGGATAACAATAAATAAAATATAATAGTTACATCCACAAAACACAATAATTTTCGATAAAATCGCTCGCACTGTGCATAGAAGTAATTCGAATTAAACGCCCTTTTTCGTACTTGCATTTATTAATGTAGTCAAACAAAAATGTTATATTAAAACAATATAAAATGTCTTCCTTTTTGCCCCGGTCCCCCCTACTCTTATTTGAGAGTTGCCACACGGTCGAGAATTCGGTAGTGTGCTTAAAGTTGGTGAATTTTGTAGGGGAAATCGTAAATATTTTTTTTCAGAAAGAGTTCGAGAGAAGCTTCTCTGTCAAGAGGTGTTTCCACTTAAGGGAATGTGGCAGTTGCAGTAGTTAGAAACTTTATTAACATTTATTTGATACTCTATTAATATGATCTTTTAAAAAAGTAGATTTCGTAATCTACATTCAGTTTCTCTTCATAATAATTATCTTGTGTACAGAAGTTATTTTCCCCCAAGTTTGTAGTGAGAATATGGCAATCCTGTACCATCTCCGGCCTTGTCTTCTCTTTCAATATGTGTTTTTCAATTCAGCATTTGCAATAGTATTAGAAATAATTCGTAGGTTGGTGCGGCATCTCGGAAAAGTCCTGCATTTTGGAAACACTCTGAGATCCTGGAATTTTGTCATGTAGACCTCTCAAAAAACTTTTTAACATAATTTTTAAATACTAAATGCAAATTTTTTTAAAGAATAATATAATCTAAAAATGATTATGCAAGTTTATTTTATGATATATTTATTTTTTAGGAATATATGTTTTGCTAGGAAAATTTCTGGAAGCTGAAAAGTAGCGAAAAGTTGATGATCTGCATTGGGAGGTTGATGAGCTAAAGGTGAAGAGAAAAAAGTTGGAGGCAGAAGCAAGCAAACGAATTCATTAGCTGAGCAGGCGGAGGACAAGGCGCAGCACATGCTGATAGTTAAATCCAATGCGCTGAGAAGGTCGACTCAATGTAAGAAAGAAGAGGTTGTGAAATTGGATAACTGTAATTGTGAATAGATTAGCAGAAATTAGTAACTCTTAAGATTACTGCATTTTTTCTAAGATTCAATAATACATTATGTTCGTTTTATACGCGTTTCTTTTAATACCTGAAAAATAGGATAAACAGAGTGTTACAAAATCTTGGAATCCTTTGATTTTCTAAAAGCCGCACCAAGCCTGAATTCGTTTTGTGTTTTCGAGAACAGATTGCGAATTTACAAAAAAAACGTCATGATTCTTGCACAAGCGGTTTTGTACTACAACTATTCGTTAATAATAGATGATTTCTAAATGTTGCTCGCTGTGTCTGTTTGATCGTGTTCAGTTATTTATAGTGAGGTATAGGGAGGGTAGCGAATGGTTCTTCTAAATAGCAGCTCTTAAATGAATTCTGTTTCATAAAACTGCTTACAGCTCCTAAATGTACTAGCAGCTAGATTTAGCAATAAACCCCGCGCAAAATTCCCAAACGGTAAAATAATAGTTTTAGTCGGTGACGTCATTTTTGTTAATGACATTAGGAGCTTGTAAATTTAGCTGTATATTCGTTGAAAAAAATTAATTACCACGGTCCCTTCCTAGATTTGCGGGCAAGTGAGCAAACAGGTCCACTAAATTTAGCTCCCTGTGTTCGAGTCAATAAATTTGAGAAGCTGTTATTTAGCTTAACGGCTATCTAGGAGCTCTTAGCTGCTAAGTTTTATGAAACGGGCCTCTGATCCGCGTTACAATAACGCAATATGTGTGGGATGTCCAGAAAAGTAGTGCGGGTGTTAATTGTGCCTAAGTAAATCAAGAAAACCCGAGTGCACGTTATAGCGATATTAATCTAGGCCCCAGGGACTAGTGAATATTTCCAATCGAATAGAGTTGTGTGAGATGCGTTATAAACTTGGTGTGTAATGGACTGATAGTTGTAAAACAAATGAGTGGTCATTTTAATAGGAACACACACTATTAAACTTTGGTTTGTACTGAATGCGTTTCGTTTTTATTTTTCTTTGTAGTGAGTATTGTGTAAATTATTCACAATAGAATGATTACATTTTCAATTTGGAATACGTGCCAATACCTTCTACCGATTTATTGGTTCAGTTTTCCTATAGTGTTATTCATAGTGATGATGGAATATTTTGCAGACTGGGGACTGGCTTTGATTTTGGTAATGAATTTTCATTAGTTGTTGCTTGTAAAAAATGGTCTGTATAGAGAATTGTACCTATTGCATTTTGCACAGTAGTCTATCGCCCTTTTGGCGTTTGTATATGGAAATTATACAAATTACTAGTTAATTTGTGTATAGTGTACATAGTGTGGCATTTTCATCAGTGCTTTGTTTTCGAAGCATACTTTTGTGAAAATAAAATAAAATTGTTTAATGGATGTTCTGGGTATACTTAATCTGGCTAACTGTATATGAGGCTGGGAAAGTCTTTCCCCCGATGAATAGCCGTGCTTCCTTCCCAACTTGTTCATCATGTGGCGATGGACGTTTTCTTAAAATCTGATTAAGTTTAAACCAAGTAGTTAAAAGTTGCGACAGATTTTGTCTCGTATTCCTCTGAAAGTTCCGCACTTTACCTGGCCACATCCAGTTACGAAAACTTAATATTCAATAAAATATATCCTTAGAATCCATATTAAAAAGCACAGCGGAATTTATAAATAAATTATCTTCAAGGCTCTCAAACTGGTAGATTATCTGGGTTAGTTAAGGTCCATTAAGTGAAATTTTAATCGTCATTATTGTCAATCTATCCTGATAACGGAAGCGTATCGTAACTACACCTTTTCAGTTAAACTACTTGACACTAAGTAAGAATACATAATTAATAAAAAAATAGAATGTGTCTTATTGCATAAAAACGGTGTAAAGTGATGAATTAAGCACCACACAATCGGTCAGTTGAATTCAGTTGTTTATCTTGTATGCCAATTAGAGCAACGAAGTGTATCAATCACAGATGGAATGATGGATTCCTTATTACCGCAATGTGTAGGTTTCAATCTAACATAAGACGTATTTCAGCTGTAAACAATTAACAGACAGAGCCACTGTTTAAATATACGTACCCGGCGCTGCCCGGGAGTAAATGAAAGCTTATTGTCTGATAATACCCGTGCCCTATACGGGTGGAAAACAATCATGCTACTGTGTTGTGTTGTTGAGTCCCCCGCACAGTTTCGCATTGTCGCCAGCCGTCTCTGGTTAGAAACGGCCAGTCAGATGCGGATACTTTACCAGCCAGTCAGGTCTACAGTCTGAGAAAGAGGGAGAAGTAGTCCCAAAAGCCTCCAAGCGAGCTAGAGTTCACCTAGGACAGAGCAGATGAACGTAAGAGACGTCTTCATCCGCTTCTTGACACTAGTCGCAGATGTTGTTCACTTCTTGGCCGATCTTCACCCCAGAGCCGGATTTAGGGGGGGGCGGCCGGGCTCCAGGCCTCCCACCAAGTCCTTCATATTTGTTTTTCGCTCATGATAGTTGTCAACGAGAATACGACTTAGTTCTTATGCATTGTTTTACATAGTTCAGTTTAATTCAGCTCTCTCGATCTTTAGCCATAGTTCAGTTTAGGGTCGTCCTAACTGCTCATGGTCGCGACTCGTGTCACAGTCGATGCGAAGCGCTGTAGATCCAATTATACAATCTATCGAGGGGGACACGAAATATAGTACTTTAAAAATTCACTTAGAATACATTCTACAGGATCGCCCCTCTCTACTTTATAGGGGTACCTCTAAAACTCTACATCGGCCCCTCGCAACCTCTACAAGGGCCACATCTCAGTAGTTTGTTCCATCGTCAAAATCACTACGGAGAAGTGTTAAATATAAACTGGTTGTGTTTCTCTCCTGGTAATGGTCGCGTGTACTGCTTTACGTGTAAGCTGATGTGCTCAGATCATGTGCCGTTACATCAGTCTCTGCTCATCGGTAGTTGATTCTGTATTTGGAAGCACGCACCCCAACGCCTCCGTAGTCATGAACAGTCACAAGAACACATTGATGCAATGATTGCATTTAATCGTAGATTGAAAGTGGCTGGAAGAATGGATACCAAGCTGGCACAACAGATCGAGCAACTGGAACAATACTGGAAGTCAGTTTTGAAGCGTGCAGTAACCGTCATCAAGTTCACCGCAGAGCGTGGATTAGCGTTCCGAGGCGACAATGAGCTGATTGGATCTCCTAGAAATGGAAACTATCTTGGCATTCTCGAGCTTATTCCCCAGTATGACGTATTTATAGCTGAACAGACTCATGGTAATCGAGGCAGGGGACACACGAACTATTTGTCTTCGACCATAATGGAAGAGCTGATCAGCGTAATGGGCAAAAAGTAAAAGAGTGAAGCGTTCGAAGTACTATTCTGTCTCAATAGATTCAACGACCGACGAAAGCCATATTGATCAAATGCCCCGTGTGTTTTACTTTACATTGAGAACGACACTCCAGAAGAACGCTTCCTTACATTCATGGGGAACAAGGGCCACAAAGCACAAGAAATGTTTGATGCTTTGATGGAGTTTCTGTGAGAACATGACCTGGATATAAGAGACTGTCGCGGCCAGAGCTAAGACAATGCGTCTGGAATGAGTGGCATCTACAATGGTCTGCAAGCTAAAGTAATTGAAATGAACAGCGTCGCGACATGGATCCCCTGCACAGCGCACTCTCTGAATCTCGTCGGGAAGAATGCAGCTGAATGTTGTCCAAATGCAGTCAGTTTCTTTGATTTCCTTGAAAAGCTGTATGTCTTCCACACAAGTTCTACGCATCGTCATCAAGTTTTAACTGAAGCTCTGAAAGTTTCAGACGCTTCATTGACTCTGAAGCGTGTCACGACAACTCGATGGTCCTGCAGAGTTGATGCAACAAAAGCTCTGAAGCTAGGATAACATCAGATCAAGAGTGCATTGGAACAGATCAGCGATGACGTTGAAGAGAAGGCCTGCGTTCGTTGTGAGTCTGAAGGACTGGTAGCACGGCTAAATCAGCTAGAAACTGGAATTTACACTGTTTTCTGGAACGACATACTTCAACAAGTTGACGCAACTAATCACAGCCTACAAAGCACAAAGCTGGATCTAAACACAGCAGTCGCGTTACTAACTAGCTTGAAAGACTTTGTCTCCTCAAAGCGTGATTCCTTCGAAGGTTACGAGAGGCAAGGCGAAGAGCTGTGTGGTTCATCTCAATATGTAACTCGACAGAGGCGCCGCAATGTTCGGCTTGATCTATTGGATTATGGCCGAGCAGCTGAAACACAACTCAGCCTTTCATTACGGTATCAAGCAGAATGTTTTCTTCCAGTCATTGACCAGTTCATTGCTTCTCGAGACCAACGCCTACAAGCTTATTAGCTGCTGGCTGGTCGATTTTCCTGCTTTGGTTGCATGTCAACATTATCTTCAGAGCAGCTACTGACAGCTGCCAAGACACTCGTTGATTCCTAACCAAATGATCTCGACAATTCATTTGGTGACGAGCTATGTCACTTTGCCATGTTTGCTGACATATTCAAAGACGATGAGCCAGAAAACATCGGCACTGAGCTATTTTTGTACAAACTGATCATTGATAAGGGTGTGCAGGACACGTTTCCCAATGTTGCGATCGAGCTAAGAATGTACTTAGTTTTGATGGTCAATAACTGTACCGCCGAGCGTTCTTTTCAAACCTGAAGTTAATAGAAAATCGCCTACGAACATCCATGACTCAGGAAAGACTAGTCAATGTAGCTATCATGAGCATTGAGTCAGACATTCTGCGTGAGATAGATTTTACTGTCATTATTAGTGACTTTGCTGTGGCGAAATCGAGAAAGGTATCTGGTGTTGGACTTTAGGCTTTTGAGTTTCTGTTGAACATTTTGAGTTGCAGGTACAACGTACATTCATGAAAATAATGTGATTATTAATTATACTATTGTATTGTTATAAATTTAAGTTAGTAATGTAGTTTAATACTCATGAACATTTGAATATTATTTGCATTGTAAAATTTTAGCCCTGGTGAATACTGTTTGTACTCTCGTGTTAATATCGGTGAATACTGTTTGCACTGTAATATGGGTACCGTTTATAGCTCTCCTTGATAATGATGTTTCATTCTATACGAGTTGAATAAAGCCTACTATACGAACAGCTCTCGTTAATTTATACAACAATTAATACTCAATAATGCATTTTCTCACTTACTAGTCTAGCATTTTTTAAGCTTTTACTGTGTCCCACAAAGTGATCCCCGAAGTAAGCTGGGCCCCAGGCCTCCCATAAGCTAAATCCGACCCTGCTTCATCCTGTAGGCTTTCAGCTATAGGAACAAACTGTGTCCAGTGTGGATGCGATGTAATTCCGCTCTTTCCCGCGTGGATAGCTTGCGTTCCGTTTCTTTTGTTTCTTGGCCAGGGGTCGGGATGGCGCTCTTTGACTTCATGCTACTCGCTACCATCGCTCAACATAACAACAAACAAAAAAATTAACAAAACAACACAACCAATACATACTACAGCTGCCAGATTCCATTTCGACATTCTGTAATATACTAATTTAGCATTCTGTAGTATCGATTATTATAGTAAACGTTTTTTCAAAGATTTTGACTGCAACGACAACTATATAGATCATTACATCATCATCAGCTGGCTAAAAGCAGAATTTAAACATCTACGCTTCTCCTATAGGTCAACCCTGGGAACCCGGCCCAAGCCGAAACCAAACCAGCAATCAAAACTTAACCTGGCCTATGTTACCCTAACGGTAAGGACTCATTTCGGGGGGTGGGACAGACAGACAAACCGATTTTCTGTTTTAGATATATATAGGTACATATATACAATTTTTAAATAATATTGAAAGTGTAGCATCCAAAATTGCCATTTCGTGTCGACTCTGAACTTTGTCTTGATCGACTTTTCTGGTATATTTTACATATATTCGGTTTAGTTAAAATATAACCTAATTTTTGCAGACTCCATTTGCCTTTTTACTGGTGAGCCAGACGTGCGCTCAGCAGCGATAGTTAATTTTCATATCGTCTCCTTTTTGGCTTCTTTTGGCTCCTTTTTGTCGGTGACTTGCTGCCTGATAGGTATACAGGAGATATAGCGACTAAAGACCTGGCAGAGGGAAAATCCAGTAAATATATAGTTGGAAACCCTCGAAGTAAAAATGGAGATCGCAGATATCACCAAGGTCGAACTATGTACCGGCCTTCACGCAAGATCATCTCTACCCTATAATGTCGTCTGATGGCTTCGAAAAAGGACTGCCTACCAAGTACCAGTCACTGAAGAGAGTAGTCTTTGACATTATTCGACGCTCCAGGTTCGATTAGGCTTTTCAAATCCTACTTCATTTTTCACTCCATGACGAATAACCTTCGACAGCACTTGCATGAATTCGACAAGCTGAAGATCCTATAATGATATGTCAGAGTAATAGTCGGTTTTTGAGAAGTCATCTCTTCCTGAGCTTGCACTAATATCAGACGTCGCGGACTCTTCGAAATCAGTCATCCAACAGCGTAACGGAGGCATAGATCAGGTGGACGTCACCCAGTGTCAGATAATGATGGAGAATTGTACCAGGCAATGTAGCTCGCTGTAGCGACACTGTGAATGCCGTTAACATTAATGACTCGGTTTTAAGTCTATACATGCATTAACAAATTGACATATACTCCTGCGATGTATACGTAGTGTCATAATAATTAATAGTTTGTGGCTATCGTTACATTTGATTAAAACTGAGTATACCAGCGTATGTGATCGTTAACAACTAGCAGTCAGACAAGAGTCAACAAACTGTTTATATCATGTTCTATTGTAAAAGCAGAAACTTGAAAACAAAATGATGCATGGATAATTCTACTGTACACATAATTGCATATAAATTTACACTTCTACAGTAATTCCTTTATTGCCCTCGATAAGGTCTCCTCGCCCACTAGAGACACTGGATCCGGGGGCATCACCACCGCCCCCACCTGGACTCAGATTTGGCGAATACGACGCTCCAGTGATAACATTCCCATGCCGATCAACGGCAAAGTTGTAGTCCACCACATCACTGTGTAAGATCTCTTCGATTTTCGTGTCGATGTTGTCCGGTGTGATCACATGTTTGGAAATCTCCTGCAAGGCGCAGCAACAGTAAAGCAATATAACAAATGAATTACACGAATATGACAGAGAAATGTGATTGGCACGAAAATGACGCATTATCGAAAGAAAACCAAGCAGTTGAGCCGGTTAAAGGTAGACTAAGTTGAGGATAGACGCTCTCTAATTGCAATGCATTTAATACAATGTCTGTTAAAGTTTAATATCTCCACAGTTACAAATGACCTCCATACGATTCACACGTGTGCCTAAGAACTGGACACAAAGACGAGCGCAGCATCATCATCAGCCGTCTCGATCAGTCTAGTCTCCGACCCCTAGTGACCCCCCCCCCCCCCGACATGAGCACGCCACTTTCTCCGATTCTCCATCTCTGTCTCCAGTTGCTCCAGAATCATCCCCGGCATCTTCTGGACTCCATCCATCCATTTCTTCTTGGATCTTCTTCTGCGTCTTCATCCGTCGACCATGCCCGGTCAAGACATCCTTCTCTAGGCTATTGACTTTTCTTATGATGTGTCCGAAGTACCTGGCTTTTGCTTGATCTACCAGTGCTGCCGGACATGTTGGCCTTCCCACTTTCTCCTTGACGTAGTCGTTAGTTCATCTAGCCGTCTATGGGATCCGGAGCATCCTTCTCCAGCACCACATTTCGAACGTGCTGATCTTGCGGTTACATACAAACATTGTCCTCCGCGTGCACTGCTACTGGGAAAACTAGTGCTTCGATTAACCGGACTTTTGTCTTCAGTGAATGTCCGCGAGTGTTAACCGTCTTTTAATCTCTTTATTGCAGCTGGCTGTCCTTTCTATACTCTAGCATCGAGGAAAATGAAATGGTCCACTTGGTCTACTTTTTCGCCGATTATTTTCGTCGTCTCAATAACGGAAAGAACATTTTCAGCTTCTCTTTGACATCACCCAAAACGAATCATTTTCACACGCGGTTATCTGATGTGTGTTGTTTTTCAAATAATCAATATCGGTAGACGCCCCAACTCAGAATAAAATCAAGATGAATATTGACGGCAAGATGAATTGAATGTTATTAACTAACCCTTGCAACTATGCTATCCCTGTTTGCTTATGATTTTCATTGCGCGAGCATCTTTGTCAATTAACAATGCAACTATTCTAATAACAATATTTAAATAACGAAAGCATATTTACGATTATGCAAATTGCAAATAAAATGTTTTTCTGCTAACAATCATAAGTCTACGGTATAATTATATCAGCTGTGTACGCCAGGATAATATTTAGTAACTTCCATTGAATTTAAACAACAATATTTAAATCGAAACAAATAAGCTGAAAAACTGAATTTGGAAACAACTTAACTTCTCCACTGTGGCTTTAAAATTAATTTTTGAAATCACCATATTCAAATTTGTTTAAGATAAGTACAAATCATCAAACTTGTTACGCTGCTATACGATACTAACATTTCACATGATTTCGCAAGAGTTACAATCTTTTACTATAAATGTGAAAAGTAAAAAAGAGATGAATTTTCGTCTCCTATGGTATTAAAAACACAATTAATCCCATCTATCAATTCTACAGGACTGGAGAAGAACGCTATTGGAGGGAAACTATAAAACCGATACCCAAAATATCGAGAAGTACAGTAGTTGGTACCTCGAAGCAGCATTTTAAAGGAAGAGGAATGTAAGCGGGTATATTATAAATTGCAGTAAGAGTTCCGCATCCTCTAACTTGACTAAAAAAAGCGTCAGGATGACGTCATAAGTAGGTCAGCCAATGATTGTGCGAACGTCAAACGTAGGTCAAGGTCATGGGAATAACCCACCGAAATCGAAACTATGGTCTTGGTGACCGTGAATTCCGTTCTATTTTTAGTACATCGTCATGATAACTACAGCTTTTTCAGATTGGTTTCAGGCAGTTACAAAATGAATTCGGCTATTTTCAAAATACTTTCAGATTTTACAGATCGAGTTCGGCTATTTTCAAAATGCTTTCAGATTTTACAGATCGAGTTCGGCTATTTTCA
>JAUYWV010055895.1:0-16021 GCA_032274565.1 Nematoplana nigrocapitula
ATATCACAATTTTACTCATAAAATGTGTAAAAATGTTTTTGAAAGAGTAAAATTACTCTTTCAAATTTTACAGTGTACGTACTTTATATATAATTCAATTTATGAAAATATTGCAATTTATTTCAAACTAATGTGGTAACGCAGTTATCATGTTTATAAAAGTATAGGTTTATTTAATCAAGGGTAATTTTTCACCTGCAAACACACCAACAACTTTCGATAGCATTCTCTTGTAAATGGTAACTAATGACTCCAGTTATCCTGAGATCGACTGAAGCTTTTCGAATCGAAGGTGAATAATTGCATTTGTAAACCCGGTAACTGCAATATCACATTTGCTGTTATTCGCATTATATTTCCCATATATCAAAATAAAAGAGTTTGAAATTAAAATGCAATATTTTTATAAATGGTTAGCAGGATTTAAATTATAGATACGTTACAATTTGCCTATTGAAATGTAGTTGCGAAATTATTGCATGGTTTAAATACAAGCTTTTCCCATTTTGACTTTTTCATTTTAGGACGGGAACGCTTGTATGTTAAAAAACATTGGTTACCTGTCGTCTTTTAAAACTATCTTGACTCGAGAAAAGATCTATTATTTAAATGAAAATGTCCAAAAATACGCATGTACGTAGGTAGAAACCTTTCACCGTGTGTAAATATACTTCGGTCTGAAGACCTGACAAATATCTTTCTACATTGATTGTGTGGTATTGTCCTATGGCATGCGTCTTTTGTCTAATGATACTGAAATATGATCACTTTTCAACCTTTCCTATGTCCTGGCTGATCGCATTTTTTCGAGAAACTGTTGTCTCATTAGACCAACTTCTCTACTCCTTCTGTAATTGTCCACAATTATATATTTAAATTCCTGTTCTTCGTAAAAGGATACATACAGCATGTCTGCTTCTGCTCCCCTTATTCGATTCATTTAACTATTTCGAGCACTTTGATGTTTTGATGTTGGACTTTCTGAGCCATTATTAATTGAATATAATAGACTTTTCCAGAAGTATAATATATTTTCAGACTTTCTGACTACCTCATAGAGCTAACTCTGTTTCAATGCACAAAATCCTGAAACAGTTTTAGTGATTTTCCGCTCTTTATGCTGGCGCAACAAATATAAAAATCTTTGATAATAAAAAAAATCTAAAAAGTATTGCTCAACATTATTGTACAAAATGCACCTGCCACGTTGGATTCTCTTTGAATTAAATACATTGGTACTTGGACTAAATGAAGTGAGGAAACTTTTAGTTCAATTTCAATTTTGACAAGTTCTTATTATCAGGATTATAGCATTACTAGGAGAGTACAGCAAATGAAATGTTTATAATAGCTGAAATATAGAGAATATAAAATCGCTGTTTACTTAATATTTTGAGTAGTTTTGTTTTCAGAGAGTTTTCTGCGCAAATGTATTTTTATTTTTAGACTTCGGCGCCTATTATTTACATTGTCTGTTGACCCATTTGAAACTACCTGGTAATATTTGATTATGATAGCCTCGTAACCGTCTAGGAAAGACAGGGAGGATGCTCAGGCAGTGAAAAGCGATGCGTATGTACTGTACAGTACAGTAAAAGCAGTATAAATTCTAAACTTCACACTGTCTCGCCCCCCCCCCATTTTCCACAAATCTTGCAATAAAAGTTTCTGGCGTCATCACTCCTTTGCCGTCACTTTTATCTTCGACAGTAGATTTCTTTTTAAAAATTCTTTATTCATTTGTTTTCTGCATGCATATATAATTATAATTAAAGCAACCGCTTTTATTTGTTCATCATCAACGCAGCTGTGCTGAAAAATATTGTCATTGAACGAGGAATACTACAGATTATAGAAGAAACTACAGATTAATCAAATACATATACTGCGAATCAGTAGATAGAATTTCAAAAAGAAAGTAATCTACAGTAGTAGTGAGTGACCTTGAAAATTAGTCTAGACAAACTTTAAAAATTTTTGAATAATTTAGATTATGGAAATTTATTTGATCATACAGTATTTTAGGAGTTATTTTACCGATGGTTTTCTTGAACTGACCATATGTACAGTATACAGTAGTAGAAGTGTAAAATTCAGTTTGCGTCACTACGAAAATATACAAAACAGAAAACTATACATAAATACGACACATTTATTAGGAATCCTGCGTGACTTATATATGAAAATAAAGCGTCTAACTTTCGTCTAAACGCCACTGTCGGCTTGATAAAAAGCTATAATTGAATTATTGTCTTTATCACATTTCTTAGGCAACAATTTATTTTGGTAGTTTGAGCATCCTGGATACGCCAGTATGTACTCATTACATATGATTTAATGCGTAATTCATTGTGCGAATCGCTAATAACAATCTCATTAGTGAGAGGTATTTACACGCATATTTTGTGATGATTGGTTTTATTTGTTAGATAGAACCAAATTGTTAAACACAAAAAATATAATGTTTTTGTAATATAGGATTAGTGAAAGTATAAAAACATAAATAACTGGATATTTTTAGATGTGTCCTCTTCTTCTTTGGTTCTTTGCCAGAAGGCAGATTTTATTGTAGTTCCGCCATCTTCTTATTATCTGGGCTAACCCCTTAAGAGCAATGTACGGTCATTCCTCCTGTAAATCTTCCAGCATCCCATTTCTCCGTCTCCCCTTCCTCTCTTTCCAGGCATTCTTCCCTCAATCACTTTTTTTCAGACGCAGTCATGGCGTAGCACATGATCCATCCACCTTTTCTGGTGCTTACGGATCGTCCAGACCAGTGATTCGTTCTACGGAGACTCTTCTCAACACCTCTCATTTGCAACTCTCACTGTCCACTCGATCGTTTCTATCCGCCCCCAGAACCACATTTCGCAAGCCTCCAGTCTCTTGTCATCTGCCGCCTTGGGGGCCTCGTTTGTAGATCCCGACTTCCGTTCTTAGTTAGTAGCATTCTACCATTTCTAATAGGGCCTATCTGTCTGTACATACATACTGTATGTCACGCTTTTGTTCAAAGTCGATATAAGTTGGGCAATCGATAATATTAAATCAGCTAAGAAAGCAATCGATTAGTTCTAAGACTTGCTAAGCTGAATAGAATGGCAAGTTCAGATGTGGTAGATCTTTTATGGTCATTTTGAAGAAGAAATACAAAGTTAATTTACAGCTGGTTTTCTTAACTTGGTATTACCAATTGAAGCAGCTACGCATCTCTGTTGGTTAAATCTTTCGTTTTCGAGTGAAGTCAGAAGTATTTTATAATTTATTTTTGCTAAACCCCAAATCCAATATATTAAATTGATTTGTTTTCGCTTTTGTCCTTTATAGCCTTTGTTAATGTTTACACCCATTTCTGCATGAATATACACTTTTCTATATATAGAGATCTTCAAAATACGAATTTAGGTGCGTGCATAAATGTATTTTTTATTTCGGATTCCTACCTCAAAATAATGAATATAATAAATGCACGGTAATAGTCTTGTTTAATTAATTAAGTGCTTTTTATACATAATCTCAAAGGAAGTCAAAGCGCTATTTACATCTCACTAAATTTCGCTCATTTTCCGATAAACTGCAAATATAATGTACTGTATGTGTATATGTACGGTAGATGTAAATAAGCGCGCGGAGTCGTCACTTAAAACATTGTTCGAGATCAATAAACTTTCCGAAGACTCCGACCCCGAGCCCAACCGCTTATGCCATGCGATATGCAGTGGAGCGAAAACGCACCGTCCCAGTAAATAATTAGCGGTTGGAGATATAAGGGAAATATGTTTCCCGGCTAGTTTACGGCTACATGCCCCCTCCAGATGAGGTTTCTTGAGTGCAACATAGAATATATATACAAAGGAATCGAACTTCGCTTTTTTCTGCCCACCAGCCCTGTCCCAATCCTGCATTTCTTTGAAATCTACCGAAGTTCTCCACCAAGACTAAAATGACAAGGCTATACCTGGCGAATAGGACCTGTCAATCCTGGCTTGTCAGTTAGACCTCAGTCAAAAATCATTAATTTTGATTAATTTAATGAAAGACAGTGTTCAAATGACTCATGCGTGTAGAGAACGGGGAAGAAGAGAAGAAGTGCTGAGGAGGGAAAGCCATATGGGATTTCTAAAAGCATTATTAATTTTCATTTTTTATATCCTTCCCCCCCTTCCCAAACATCACAGCACAACATCCACTGTACTTCCACAGCGTGTATGACCGCTACTAACAGTTCTTGAGATTATTTCATAGAAATTCGCGTGAATTAAGCGTAAAATATCATTTTATATCAATTTATCCACTTTATAAAAACTACTTTTTGCTAAAACTTAAGTTAATGCTAATGTTAAAAATAAGAATTATTATTTGTCTACAGATAATCAATTAGTTGTTTGTAAATAATTACTTTTAGTATAAAATGTAAACAAATCAACCATTACCAAGCTACGAGACTATTTACTAAAAAATATACCAATGTTTAATTCAAAAAAATAAGCTTTCGCTTAAGATTTAGTAAAAGCTAGTTTTATGCATAAGGCCTAATACCATACTTTTATGATAGCGCTCTTTTTCTTTTGCTTTAAACGCATTGAACGCAAATTAATACGACTGACCCTAATTAACAAAACCTGCATGAAGGTATACATAAGGCGGACCGCGACTTACTAGTGAATTCAGTTCACTTAGATAACTGATTTTTATTTATATACTTGTTTAACCTTGAAATGCCTCATTTATAGGTGCTAGAAGACCAAAAGTGTGAAAATACAAACTCTACAAGCCAGAGGCTATCATCTATAGTTATTTGAAACCGTTGCCAAAATACGAAACAAATATTTTCCAGAAATTTGGGACAACTTTGTAACAAGGAATCATAGTAATGTTATTACAGACAAATTGTTTTTAGTAACTATTGGAGGAAGATATCCCTGCATCCGAAGAATATTCGGAAAAGCATACTGTGCTGTTTTTTTCTAAAACATATAGCAAAAGACTCTACTCACTCTAATCAGTCTATATCCTGCTTTGCTAACTGCGAAGGTAGATCACAGTCATTCGATACGACTCGGGACTTCCCAGTTAATTACGTAGCCTATCACATTCTGCTGTCTCTTATTATAGTTATTTTTACGTCATTGATATAAATGTTCGTCTACTGCTGTCTGCTGTATATAAAGGCTTATTATTTTATTGGGTAACCTATATAGATAATTAGGAACAATACCTCACTGAATGAAAGAATCTATCTTTGTCACTATTTCTAAAAAAAGTGATGTGATTTATTACCATCTACTACAGAAATTATCGTCTAGCAAGCTTAATGAGTCACATCACAAAAGTGATTCTTAGAGTTTTAATGCTTAGAATCAGAAATGAATTAATACCAGCAGTTTGGTTTTCGTAAAGGTAAAGGAAGACATAATGCATTTTTGTTTTAAGAATGCAACCTGAACGTTCAATTGAAATGCAAAATGATCTCTATGTGGCATATGTATATTGACTATGTTAAGACTTTTGATAGAGTAAAGCAAGTTGAATTATTTGAAGAAATATCCACATTTGTAATTGATGGCAAAGAAGTAAGACTGCAACTTATATACTGGGAACAGCTTAACGTCTATCAGAGTCGAAAAACACCAGAGAAGATGGACAGCGATAAAACGAGATGTACGACTAGCATGTGTGTTTTCTCCAGAACTTTTCTCTTTGTATAGTCAATTAATTATTAACAGAATTCTCACTGGAAAAAGGTAATAAATATAAATAGAATACCAGTGAAAAACATCCACTATGTCGACGATACTGTAATCATCAATGAAGACCGAGATTCATTGGGGATAACTATTGATCAGCTTGAAAATAGAAAGTGAAAGCATGAGCCTTAATTTTAATAAAAAGAAAACAAAGATACAAGTTATCACAAAGCAAAATGAACTACCCCAATGTGAGATCAATTTAGATGGACAACAGCTGGAACATGTCAGCCAATTTGAATACATATAGGGAGTTTGATAACTTGAGGCGGAAGATGTGTCAGAGAGATCAAGCGACGTTTTGGTATAGCAAAAAGCGATTTCAATGATTACAAACCCATGCTGACTCTCAAGAAGCTAAAACCACCGACGAGGATCCGTTTATAAAGTGTTTTGTACGGTCAACACCATTAATAAATAGATGCAGGGGAGATGGAGGCGTTGGAGATGTGCGGTTTATATAGGAGAGTGTTGAAAGTGTCGTGGACCCAGATGATCACGAATACAGTCGGAAAAGAAAAGCAATGAATGAGGAATATCAGAAGGAGATAGTTAAAAATTTGTCTTACATATGGCAAGGAAACATTGAGGTACATGGTAGTCCGACGATTGGTGACCTGTTACATAATACATAGGAAAGGAAGAGACTTCGGGAAATGGTCGCCAACGTCAGAATCTGATACGGCACCCAAAGAAAAAGTGTTGTCTTTCTTAGAACTCTATTGATGCATTAATGTGAAACTAAATTCTACTTTGAATTTGCTCATAAAGATTTCTCGACGAGTGATTCTACTGTTTAGTGATTGTAAACAATGTAATGGCACTGTACAGGATTTGATCAACAGAAGTATTCCTAATTGTATCCTATTTTTCCTAGCCTCTAAAATATTCATCGATTTTGATTAATTATTCATTGCAAAAACCATTCAGTTGTTAAAGAATCAGACAAAGCTACTGCATTTGATGTATATAGGATGCTACAAAATAGAGCAATGTACATATAAATTTCTCTAACCTGGAAAGATTCATAAAAACTATGCGGATAAATTAATAATGTAAAAAACTATTGTTTCCCGTCAACTACTGGAAATTGTTTCTATATTGTGAATTTAACTATTTTTTGTTCATTATATAGCCTGTCTACTTTCAGCAAAATTCCGAGAGTATTTTTTGAAACTATTCTTAAGGTATATATGTAGGCCTATATTGCATTTTCTGCATGAACTGTGGATTTAATTATGTATTATATGAGTGAGGCATTCGATGGGTTTCTTGCCTAATTCTTTTCGAAAAGTTCTTGCGATAAAGCTGAAAAATGCAAAACCAAAAACCGATGCCACAATATTTGCCGACTACATAGAGTTTACATTGGAAGATTTTGTCTTTGATGTTTGGCATGCATCTAAAATTGTTATTCAGCATATTACAATCTTGCATTTCATCTGACAGACAGTTCAAAGGATTTCTGAAAACATATGCAGGATTAATAAGCTTAATTTAAATTGAAAATTTAGCCGTGAATTGTGATGTATCTTATCAGGTGGAACCTTTTTCTGGAAAAATTGTTCAATTTCAAGTTCTCAAAAAACATCTTTTGCAATTTACTCTCTTCTTATAGCTGTTATATTTAGCACTCGACTTGATTAACATTTACTTTAAACTGTTTAGTTCATGTTTATGCAAATGTGAATATTTTATTTTTTACTATTTAGGTCAATTATATTTTGATCTCACATATTATTGCTAATCGATATAAAGGAAGACATTTGAATATAACCTGATAAGTTGTATATATTTTAACAAACAAAATTATTTTTAATGGGTTTTTCTTCACTTATTCATGTTAAGCAATCTGCTGTGAAATCGCGTCATTCAGTACATATTTCAACTTGATGCATAATTAGACATCTTGAGATATATCAGAGAATCTCTTATGACGAAACGAAATAACCAATAAAGCAGATGCATATAGTTATATATAATAAAATATTTGAATTTTAAAATGATCATTGATTGTTCTTAAATTTCTAAAATGAGAGATGATGGTAAAATTTGGGTAGCAGCAAGAAATTCTTGAATATACCGTATATTTAAAATAATTAGCCTATATGATAGACTTCACAAATTAAAATGAAAACAATATGTTTTACACGATGTTTTGAATTTTTATATTGTCAATATCACCATGATATACCAATGTATTATTAGAAATACACACACACAGAAAACAAAGTTTATTTTTCATGAAATTGTTTTAGGCTGTTTATTTTATGAGGGTAAACAATTGTGGGATCAATTCTCAAGAAACAGACATATATTTGTTAAATGTCTAATGCACACTATTAAATTTGGCAGAATCATAATTCACTAAAACCTCTGCCAAAAGTCCTAATGAAGGGGCAAACAGTTTCTGCGTCGAATTTAATTTCTGAAGATTATTCAACTTTGTTATCATGATTTGTACATTGAAAATATCCGTCAGATTTCTGAGTGCCTAATACAAGTAACCTATAATCATATTTTTAATAATGGTTTTCTGTAGTATAAACTATAAATTACCAATATAATCCCTATATTCCGAAACAATATACAAAGCGGACGCCTGACTCTCTTTCAAGTGCTCGACGTCTTGGCGTCTTGCCTTCAGAAAAACGTCGAAGACTTGACACATTATTTCGATTCATGCATGTCTTACAATTACAATGAATAATCATTACAGCCTTTGCAAGAAGAAGATGAAATTGGTCTTATGGAAGTCAATTCAAACACAACCTCAAATCAATCACGCTACCGGAGAGAAATCGATCTGATCAAAAGCGTTGAGCAAAGTTTGAATCCAAATTGAAAACAAAACTGTATCCAAATTAACAACTCGTTCGGGAAACTGTTTAATGAAAGCGGCTTCAACTACACGCCGAATTTTAAAATCATTACAGTTTTATATAAATAATACGGCTAGAACGAAAGTCCATAGAATGGCCATGAGTTCAAACATGTTTAGATAAAGTATTGTTGAAATTATGATTATAGACTGCTCTTTTATGTCCCTTACTACGACAGCTCAGATCTCTTCCTGTTTCTCAAATAAAGAATTTGCTACAATTGTTACAGTTAATGCGGTAAACACCTGTTGAGGGAGATTGTATGGGCGTATTTAAAACAAACTAAATTAGTTTTTAATTTATTGGGATAGTTTAAAACACGGTCGGAAAAATAAAAACGGGAAATATTTTTAAAAATATTATTAATAAAAGGAAGGCAAATTACAAACAATCTGTTTTTAAAGGAACAGTGAGGGTAGGCTAGATTGAGAAGAGACCGCTTAATGAAAGAAATTTCGTCATCCAAATGCTCAGAACTACTACATTTTCTTTGTTTTTTATCAATTGCAGATTCCCTTGTTTGATGTAGTATTCGTTTCTCTCTAAACTCGATATTTATCGTTTATCTGGGTTTTAGTTTCATTTCCATTCTTCGATCAATATATACGCATTATCATTATCTTTGTTACACCACGCTGATTATAATTATCAGTTGATTGATATTCTTCATCATTGGTAACAACAAGTTTCCAACATAACGATAGCTGATTAGAGAAAAAAATATTAATTTTCATCAGATCACCATTATTAAATGCATATTGCATTATTTCAGAAGAATTGTTGACCCTTTGTACCGGGAGGAGCAGATGGTCTGGACGGAAGCTCGCATTAGTTTTAAGAAGAGAAATGGACATGATGACTAAGCAGTGCCGTTGGGGAATACAGCACTCCGAGAAATCTGCCCCGAGCACTACGCCTTTGAATTCACTACAGTATACCTTATACGGCAGATATCCTCGCCGACTTACTTGAATTGCAATCAAATTAATTTAGAATAGATGACACAATCCTAGATCATAGGAAATATAGGCTGTGGCACACAGAAGACGATCGTTTTTCATTCTATAAATACACTTATGCGATAGAGTATAATACTTCAACTATATTACTGTATTTATGAATTTAGCATTCAATCAACTGAAAATCGGTATATAATTTTCAGCCAAGCTGGATATTATATCTAGGACAAGCTACCTGAACGTGACTTTGAAGGTGCGATTGATGAAGGCGCTCATCTGGACAGTGTTCCTATATGGCACTGAGAGCTGGACCGTTAAACAGAGTGATCAAAACAGGATAGGGTGCTTTGAAATGTGGCGCTGGAGGCGGAAGCTTGGCGTCTCGTGGAGGGAACACCGAACAGACGCTTCAGTACTGTAGGAGGAGCTGGGTTTGAAGAAGGAGCTCGTGGCCGAAGTGGTACAGCTAAAGATGACGCCCATGTAGATAGGGGCAGTGTTGGATACCTGGTACTGGAAGTGCTGGTTAGATAACATCAAGGAATAGAGCGGAAATACCTATCTATCCAAAGTGCAAGAAAGTGGGGCAAAACAGGAGGACCTGAGAGGATATTGTCGCGGGTGTTGGCTATATCTGTCGCCAAACCTCGTCCGAGGACGGCACAGAAGTAGGTATGTAATGACTTCTGTAATTCTGTATATTTCTGTATCAAGAAAACGTAAATACTGTATACGTATGTTCTTGGACAGTCGCTGGGCTTTTTAGGATACCATATATACTATATATATATATAGATAGATAGATAGATTATTTTCAATAATATTTGTGCACTTCGATTTTAAATTGAAGCTTATAAAAACAACTAAATGTTTAAAATTAGTATCTAGCAGTTTAGTCATTTTGTGAGTGTATTTTAGTCAGATAAGTGTTAAAAACACGTGAATATAGGAAGCTTTTGCAAAATAGATTTTCTGGTGTCTCAGTGGGTTGAGCGGTCGACTGCCCTGGTGAGATTTTTGGGCTCGAGTCCCGGCTTGGGCTATGATAAAATTGCCTCGTCCCTGGGTGACACCTGTGTCAATCCAGTGCTTAGCGACCCGAAAGGTTTCGTTTCGTTTGATGCCGGATCTTGCAGGTAGCGCTAGGGACCGTGAGACAGAAAATCACTCTAGCCTTTCATGTACCATTAAATCATTTATACATTATTTCAAAAATATACTACTTCTAGTAGTATGCAAATAAATAAATAAATAATAAAATATATACACAGTCAATACTACTATAATTAATTAGCTACATTTAAAACTATTTAGTAACTTGTCGTAGATTCATAAATAATAAGCGACACGTTTTAAACTAAATCACAAAATCTCTTATATTACTGTCCAATGGGTTTAAAGAGAGAAACAAATACTACAATTCTCCTTCGACATGACAAGCGAAATTTGAAGCTGTCTACCTACATATAAAAATAAATAGAATTCTTAAAAGATTCTCAAACATTTCGTTTTTGAACACTGCAGAATTCTTTGTAAATTATTTCTGCAATGGGATAAATGTCAATAGTGAGATTTTAAAATTTATTAAACAAGCAATTCTATTCAGAGGAAATAGAAGAAATGCGATTCCATATATCAACAATTATGTTGGAGTTGTAAACAGAGTAATATTATCGATTGAGTATGAGCAGGATTGTCTTTCCCCAATTTTTTAATTTCAAGGGACAGTATAAAATTACTTGCGCAAATTAGGCTAATATAAGGTTGTAATCCTCATACAGTAGTTAGGATATATTACCAGGTTTGAAAAAGTTTTCATTTGTTTTATAAAAGTACAAGTCACTTCTAAGATTAATTTTTTTACGAGGAGAACGGATTCCAGGGAAATAGATGAAATTCGTGAGATGAAGAATAACACAATCCGACATGTTTCGTCATTCGTCACAATAACATTTTCAAGGATACACTAACATGAAAGTTTGAAAATAGTGAACATGAATGTAAACAATTATATAGTAAAACATTAAAACACTTAAGCAATTAAAAGAAACACACGCACATACAAGTAAAAAAACAATTTACGATTGAAACTGACAGCGTCATAAGTAGGCGGTTTCTGTCCCCCAACCTCCGAGGACTCGTCAGGTATGTCATGCCAACAACGATGACTGTTTCATGGTTTTCTCATCATGCAGGACAGAATATATGAAGTTGCGGTGAAGAAAGCAGCTCTTTTGATCAAGCACTTGTAAATGACGGTGCAAGTTTCCATCGTAAAGTGCTTTCTTAATTATGTGTGTATGTGTGTGTGTTTTAATGCAGTACTAGTTTACATTTATGTTCGCTATTTTTTAATTTTCGTATTAGTGGATCCTTGAAAATGTTATTGTGTATCTCTGGGTGTTATTATTCATTTCGCGAATTGAATTTATTTTATCTCTGTAATATAAATTCTATGTTTACTAATAACTGGAGAAAGTATATTTACAAAACTAAATATGAAATAGTTAATTATTACAGCAGAATCAAAGAAGCACTCCAAAATAAGGATTGACAGACTAAACCTGATATGCAAAAAGTATCGAATGGAATTAAATGCAGAGAAAACGAAGGTTATGCTGATAGAAAAGGTTCCATCCAAATACAAATATTCGGATTGCATCAGACAGTGGGTGATGTCAACTTTAGATTTATTTTAAAATGATTTTAAAAGTGTTAAGCCAAACTTTGACCTCAGAAAAGTTTTAGTTTAAAACTTATTTAAAACTTCTCATAGTTTTAAAACCCGATTTAAAACTTTTTGTAGTTTTAAATCTGACTTAATCTGTGTTTCTTAAAGTTTTAGAAGAATTTACTTTATAAATCGTCTATCTAAAAGTTTTATCTCCTGGAGATTAAAACTATTATGAGGTCAACTTTAGTTTTGAGTAGCCATGATACATCCATTGCAAATAATATACCGACAGAGGGGAGGAAATATTCAGAGAAGAAGTGCTTCTACTAGAGATTCAATTCAAACTCGTCTCTGGCTTTATCTTCCGCAATTTGAGACTCTCTGTGGCGAGTTTCAACAGTGGACTGTATTGTCCCACTATCTGCTCCATCTAAATTCAATTTTTGTGTCATCTTTTCGTAAAATTTAGTAACTTGGTTAAATGTTTTGTATTTTTAAAAATTTGCATAGTCCACAATTAAACATTCAAAAGCTTTTAATTGGTTTTCTATACTTCAGTTGTATCGTTTGGCAGCCATCTTTTTATACTAACAAATGTTTAAAACTTTCTGAAATTTTAAAACTATCAAAAGTTATAAACCTACAAAAGTTTGAAATCATAAGTTGACCTCACCCAGTGTCATCATGGAACAGAGTAAGAGATATATTGTTACCTAGGCTCCCTGATTACAAAAGATGGACGCTGCTGGAATGAAATAAAGAAACGTGTGGCGTTTGCAAAGATAGCTTTTCAAAGACAAAAATAACTATTAAAAAGAAATATTGGTAAATGGACGAAAATGCATATAGTTATAGTAGAACTTGTGTATGGTCATTTTTCTGTTACAAAAGTGAAGCATGGACAATAAACATAGCGATTGGAAGAAAGGTTGATGCTTTTGAGTTGTGGTGCTACCGTAGAATGCTCAAGATAAAATGGACAGACAAAGGAAGAAATTAAGATGTATTAACTCTCAACATACCAGTGGGGTGTTATACCACCTCAGAATAATTTAAAACGCAATAATTATTTTTTCCTTTTGCATTTTGTTTTCAAGTATCGCGCGCGACTTTGCCTAAATATGTGTTTTACATTATTTTATGATTGTTTGAATAACAAATATATAATACCTTTGCCGCTATAATAAGTTTCAAAACTATCCGACGTTGTTTACCAGTGGGGCGTTTGAACACCCCAATATTATTTTTTACATTTAGATTGTTTATTCTTTATTTATTGTTTTTTTCTTTTGCTATCTATTTTCTTTCAGGTATAACTGATCTTTTAATCCACAAAAGAAGTATATTTACATATTTACATCAAATATAATAAGTAATACTACCTACTAAGTAATAATTGTATGTCAAGTTTGATGAGTGAAACAGTTAGCAGTCACAACACTTGTATACTACAATATGTGCTACACGCATCGGTCGATTGCAGCCTTGGCAGAGTTCTTGCTAGCTGTAGACTCGAGAAGCAGTTGTCCATATATATACATTTATGTGTCGACCAGATTCTGTTAGCATATCAGACAAAACTGTGTAATACCACGCGTTGTCTTGACCTCTTTCGGGAACATTGCCAACACGACCTATGTAAGGTTTCAGATTCAAACAAAATAGTACTAAGTTGCGTCGAAAAGTGCCCACAGCTTTATTCCATACTTTTGCCTGGCTTCGATGATATATGTACATTTTGAATGAGCACCGTCCACGAAAGGTCACTAACTGTTCATCAACAGTGCCTAGGTATGGTTGCATAGTTACACGTTTCGTTGTTCATCAAAAGTGAGATGAATACCAAGTCAAGGGAGAATCAATAAATTATTCTCTCTCTCTCTCTGTCTGTATGTCTATGCCTGGTATATTGAAAGTATACATCACATATGCAGATATGGGTACACCATATTATTACTCTTCTGAAGTTAAATGACATCATTGCAAGACGAAAAACTGCATTTTTCGGGCACGTTGTAAATGGAATCCAGTGGTAAAGATTTCGGCAACATTATAGAAGAATATACCATAGGCTTTAGATTTCCTGGAAGTGAAAGAAGAACTTGAACATAAAAAAATTACAGTGACTTAAAGAGAACTGCCAATAATAGAGTTCAGTGAAGAGAAATGATTAGTAACCTACGGTATATGTAGTACTCAGAATGAATGAATTCTTATCTTTAATGGATTTAGAGGGGAAAGTTATTGCGTGTTTTTGGATTTAGAAGGCGGCAAATTGTCTTTGCGGGATCGATTGTTTTGAATACCTCTCTACCCCATATATAAGCATATCCGAGCATTTTGATATTCTGACACTATACCAGGTGTCCCAAAAAAGTGAAAGAAAGTAAACGCTTATATCTCCGATTATACTACATGAAACTACATAAAATGTGTTTCGTTGGGAAGAGGAGGTCTGTAAATTTTTGTTTGGATGATAATTGAAGTGATTTACATGAAATATCTTCCTCTTTAATCGATTTAAATTAATTTTCGTAGTATTTCCTATAGTAAAATTTCAAATTTTATAATAGTACAAAACAGCGAAATGCATTTAATCCATTAAATTCAGATTGTTGAACGATATTCGTTTAATCCATTAAATTCAGATGTTTTGAACGATATCGATTGAAAAACGGGCACTGTATAGAGGCAATAGGCAAAGTCCGAAGGTAAGATTTATTTGTGAAGGCATCCAAGTTGAGCTCCGTCTCTATTCAGGCAGACGTGGAGGCGGTCATAAAATGAATTGACCGAATTCCGTATGGCGTCCATAGAATTGTCTCGCATCCAGGAAAGCTTATTTACTATGCGATTACACAAATCACTTTTATGCCTTCTTCGCTGGTTTGGTGGATTTAGTCGTCTTCGGTGTCTTGGTCTTCTTCGACTTAGCGGGAGACTTTGCCTTTGTAGCCGGCTTGGTCTTCTTAGCAGCGGCCTTCTTGGGAGTCTTCGGTTTCTTAGCCTTGGGAGTCTTGGGCTTCTTCGCTTTGGGGCTCTTGGGCTTCTTGGCCTTCGGAGCCTTCACCTTCTTTTTCGCCTTAGCTTTATCGGCCAACTTAAAGCTGCCCGATGCACCGATTCCCTTGTTGCCCACACGAGCCAGCTTGCCCTTCTCCAGATCGCTGACAACAGCCTTTCGGATATGGGCATTCATGCGAACCATCGGTAACTGATCCTAGTTCAGAGCGAAATGCCCGACTTTTGACAAAGCCCCAAGAGTAATCGCATAGGGATGTATCCGGAGAACGTGGAGGCCACTCAATAGCTAAATGGCGTCTGACAACCGATCGCCGAACATGTCTTCAAGCACCTGATGAGACTGTGTGTGCAGCGACCCCATCCTGCATGCACCAGGACTGGTTCCTTTGCTCTGGCGTAATCTGCTGGAATAAATCTGGCTGGAAGAATTTCTATAGAAATATCTGGTACGAATCGCCAGTTACAGTGGCCGGGAAAAGTAAGGACCGAACAACTATTTGGAATACATCGTTTCCCGCACAGTTAGTCTTTTAGCGTTTTGCCCAACGCTCGGCATGAAAATTTGGAGGCCTGCAGTGATCGATCCATATTCGACAGTTCTATATCGTATCACTATACGCCATCAGTTTTAAAGGTAGCCTCGTCCGAGAAAAGGAATAAGACGGTAATAGAATATCCGGACAGACTCGCATCGAAATATTTTGTCAGTCTTCGAGAGCCCCTGAACTAAAATCA
>JAUYWV010056006.1:0-16021 GCA_032274565.1 Nematoplana nigrocapitula
CCCCTCATCTCTCTCATGTCCTCTGCACCCCCTCATCTCTCTCATGTCCTCTGCACCCCCTCATCTCTCTTTCTCTCATGTCCTCTGCACCCCCTCATCTCTCTCATGTCCTCTGCACCCTCTCAACTCTCATGTCCTCTGCACCCCTTCATCTCTCTTTCTCTCATCCTCTGCACCCCTTCATCTATCTTTCTCTCATCCTCTACGCCCTATCAACTCCCTTATCCTCTGATCTTTCTGTTCCTTTTAAATAGTTCACTTTGTGTGGTTCAAACCTCTGTGTGCGCATTTAATCATGTCCGAATAAGAAATAAATTTATATTAATACAAGTTTGCCGCCCCTCTTGCAAAAAATGGGGTGCAGCTGCCCCCTCTGCTCCCCCCCCCCCACTCCGACGCCCCTGATCTTTCGGTAGGTCCGCGATACCAGAGACTATTGCGATGGTGTTAGCGGCGCCGCTCGAGCTATTGAGCAGAGAGCCATGTCCATCGTGTGCCTTCAGGCGAGGTTGGACAAGGGTGGTACAGAGGTCCTTGGATAGGCGGTCGAATCACGGACTCACGGAGGCAGGCGGCCCTAGAGGACGCGGTGACGGCGATGGGGAGAAGATTGACTTCCCGACGACGGCGTTGTTGGGGGAAGAGGATGTGCATCGGGTAATCGGATCCTCGCCGCTTTCCGATGCTCGGTTTCGACGCGATTTTGATTTGAGGCCCTGGTCATCACCAACCAGGACGAGTAGCTGTAGAGGGCCACGGGTTCGCAGTAGGTCTTGTAGAGCAAACGGAGAAGGTCACCGTGGCACCTCCACACTCGACCGCCCCCTCTCCTCTCTTTGTCACGTTCTATTTTCATTCCCTCTGTTGTGCACATACCGTAATTCATTTTTGCACATTGTGGTTTTTTAGGCGCTGAACAAACGCGAGGATCTGTTGGCACACCCCTTGGTTATCAGTTTGTTGCACAACAAGTGGAAAGAGTACGGCCGCATTGTCTACTATCTCAACCTACTTCTCTACTGCATATTTCTCACCTTCATCACTGTGTACATGTTGGACACAAAACCCACTTCCTTCTATCGCCAGTTCAAGTGAGTGTTCAACCGGACATGGATCAGTTATTTCATTAATACCATTGTTGAGTTATCATGGTGGTGGTGGTGGCCTAAGATAGAAATACTATAGACAGACACAAGGCGAATAAGCGTTGGCAGTGCGGCACAATCTGCACTCACATAGCACGACCGACTGCAAATTGTCGTCAAGTCCTGTTAGAGAGCAAATTCAAACCGCTTCATGGCATCACGTCACATGACAGTATACTTTCAACTTTCGCAAACGAAAATACAACTGCCGTTTCTCAACTACTTTCTTTTCTTATCTTTTTTCGGCACCTCACCATAAAAGAATTGTTTTTACTAAACATGATTTCATGCACATCTCGCCGGAGCCAGCACGGACTATATCCCCTACTCTGCTCACGTGACCAACGATGCAGTCCGGCGACGAATTACAGCGTGGATTGGTCAACATGACATTTGCTTGAGACGGTGAAGAGAAGGGAACTTCGATGGTTTGCCCATGTGTCACGTCATCCCGGACCCTCACTCACAGCGTGCTTCAAGGCACAGTTGATGGCTCTCGACCCCAAGGAAGGCCGAAGACGAATTGGATGAATAATATAACATTCTGTGGACATCCATGAACACCGAACAGTGCAATTCCGCGACGCAGGACAGTTTAAGGTGGCGAGATGTTGTGCATGATGGAATTGTGTCCCCTCGCCGTCCCTGATAGCTACGCTATGAAGTTGAACTGCGATTTTTCAGTTTAGCACGCAATAGGGAGACAGTGTCCTCCAACTCATGATAGCTGGGCTGTTTCACTTCCATTTCTGCACAAACCCTTCCTACAGAAGTAAATTTTATATATTGCTAACAACTTTTATTGATCTGATTTTCCACCCCATTACTTACGCAAATTGTTCGCATTGTGCCCACATGTGTTTCTCCTACATGACGCGTGCAGCTCCTCGGTGATCGATCCCTTGAAAGACATGTGCCCCCAAGTTCGGGCCCTCTACCCCAATATGGCGCAGAACGCTCCGGCCAGGATTTGTAAATACGGAGTCTTGGTATTTGCCGCCATAGACATTATCAAAGAAGTAAGCCCAACTGGCACCTGTTTCGCTTATATGCAGTATAAACATACGAATTTGGGAACCATTAAATCAAGTAAATTGTAAACAAATTGACGTAGAAAACCGCAATGATTACAAGGTAATTTTCTCATCATATTTATATATTTTATAATTTGCAGCTCGTTCAATTGGCCGTTTCAAGGACGAACTATTTCAGTCTGGAGAATATTATCGAGTGGTCCATCTACATTCTTTCCTTTATTAGCGTCCTGGATACGAATGAATGCCAAAGAATATCGGGAGTACGAGAGGTAAAGAAACTCTGCGTATGATGAAAATAGTTTTAACGATTAGTTTTTTTGTCGAAGCGCACCTTTAAACACATGAGGGACTCCCACGGGAGCGTGCTCGAGGCGGATCTTGTTTCCCTATAAGTGCTAGACTCAAAGACTCAAAAGACTGGATAAAGCTGGAGGCATGTCTCAGACAGGGTTATAAATGGAACAAATTCAGCAGGAATCTGCCCGGCAGAGACGAACCGACAAACCAACACGGTGGACTTCGGGTTCACAGAAGGCCTCTTGTTATTGCTCCAGCACACGCCCTCTTGGGACTGCTGAAACACTTCAAACAAACCTTTTCTCTTTCCTCGAATACAAAGAACGCTGCACAACCTAGCCATGCGCGGCAATCATATGTTCCGGAGATGTGGGCGGACGGCTCAGTCGTTTTGGAAAAGGCAGCAGGCGCCGCTGAGGACATAATTATACTTCGAGGGAAACTCCAACCCACATGTCACCTATACCACCCCGTCTGGACATCTTAGCTCCAGGTTTAGAGCAGAGATGTATGCAATCAATGCAAGACTTCAAAGGATAGAAGCTATGATGGAAACCGATATTCCGGCGGAAGCCACGCTTCTCTCTTCCACTAAATCACAATATTTCTCCTTTATATCTCTTTTTCTTTCCTTGTCTTTCTTCTATATTGTATTTCTCTATTTTCCCCGTCTTTCCCTCTCTCTCATCTCTCTCTCTCTCATCTCCCTTTCTCCTTTCTCTCTCATCTCCCTTTCTCCTCTCTGTCAATCTCATCTCAATTTCTCCACTCTCTTTCTCTCTCTCTCTCTCTCCTTTCTATATCTTTATCTCTCCTCGCCTCTCTGGTTTTTTCTTTTATCTAGTGTTTCCGGATCGGTGCATTCGCATCTGAAGGGGATCCTGCTCCCCTGACGAGATCCCGCTGAACAACAAAAGGAAGAAGATTTGCTCAGAAAACAATGCTCTCATCATCATCATCATTAGTAGTAGTAGTAGCAGCTTCAATGATTCATCTTTTCGCTCTTCCTTTTCATATGTGGTGGGAATACCACTTCTATTTTTATCCTTTTTACAATATCCCATGAACAGATATAGCCTATCTACTGCACAGATTTACAGTACAACTCGTCCAGTGGTACATTAGTGCTTAGTTATGGCGCTGGTTACCGATCGAATTGTGCCCCGCACCTCTGCCTTAATTGCTAAATCTATTTTCGGTCTGTTTACCAATGAATACACCTAAGTAGATTATTATTCCTACCCCGTACCATTTCAGCAATGGCAATGGCAAACTGGAGCTGTGGCCATTTTCCTCGCCTGGCTCAACCTGGTCCTCTTCCTTCGCAAAGTGCCCCGTTTTGGTATCTACGTGGTGATGTTCACCGATGTCCTCAAGACATTCATGAAGTTCTTCATCGTCTTCTTTCTCTTCATTATCGCCTTTGCCATGGGATTTTATGTCCTCCTCAGCAACCAGGTCGGTTTCAAGAGCGTGGCCCGGTCCATCCTGAAGACCTCCGTGATGACGATCGGCGAATTCGACTACGGCGATGTGAGTTCCTGTTAGATGTATGTACTGTATATATATATATGTCCGTCATGATTGTTCAGAGTCGAATTTAGTTTTGTGTGTTGATATTGGTTTTAATTAGTTCAGAATCACGTGGTCTAATGATTGAGAGGAAATGAAGTGGCACATTCCCTGGCCAACGCTGTATCCAGGCTTCCACAAGAAGGGTTGGCGATCGACCACTGCCACTGCCAAAGCCCGCCTCAAGCGTTCGGTGTCTTGCTGCAGAGGACACAGTGGAACACCTAGTGCTTCTTTGTCCCGCGAGTGAGAGACTGTCTTCGTGTGGTTGAGCTGCTCGGGATCCAGGTGAGCAGGACACAACAAGGTCTGCTAATCTTCTCCACAGTGGGTCATTGTTGTCCTCAGAAGGGTGGTCGCAATTTAACCAGAAGTCCCAACTTTCACAGAACACCGCACATATACCCGAAGCTTCGTGTGCGTTGAAGCACTGAAGGTTACACGATTGTCCCGAAGAGAGGGTGATCAAGTGAGGTGATGGTTACACTTTATGCAGCAACCAACCAATCAGTCGACCATCCGATATCTCCCTCTTTTTCCTCTGGGTGGTAGGAAAGCTGACACGTCCACAACGATTGGGAATTACAAGAACAACAACTGCCTAATTCGGGTCTCTACTATGATTGGTCTAGGTGTACCTGTATGTGTGTATGTGTGCGTGCAGATGTTCGATAGTCGTTCGGGCCACGACTCGCAGGTGTACTACGAAGGCGTCACCTACGCCCTGTTCGTCACCTTCATGATCATCGGCAGTATCCTCCTCATGAACTTGCTGGTTGGTTTGGCCGTCGACGACATCAAAGCTGTCCAAGATCAAGCCGCACTCAAACGCCTCGCTATGCAGGTGAGTTGACGCTTGGCATGTAGTTTTCAGCGACCCACACCCCTATTTGTCCACTGTCACTTCCTAACAATTTCCTTTTCTTCACCATCTCCAACAAGCCGTTCTCTTTCAGAACTCCCGTAGTATACTCCTATAGTTTTCTCTTTTCTCTCTCTCTGTTTCCTCTGAAAAGTCGGAGCGCTGACGCGTCCCCCGCCGTGCCTGGTGTACTGACTACATACGTTTGACTCGTGCTCGATGAAACAATTTTCTGTTCACACAAACAAATCATACTGACGATCACATCCGAGTCTGCAGATGTCCGAGAGAGATTTGCAGATGATGCTGTGTAGGAGACGCCATCATGGTTTAAGGAGGGCGCAGCTGGCATTACAGAACTTCTCTGAACCACGTTGATGGAAGGTTGAATGGTGAACAGTATCTGGAAGAGATCCTGAAGCTTTTGATCATCCCAGTTCACCACCAGATTGGGCTTCTTTTTTGCCTACGCTACGATTAGCACACCCGTGCTATATATTGTCTGAGATACCAGAGATGCGTAGGAATCGCAGCAATTCCTTCTCGCTCTGAAGCTCTTCTTCGCTCGGATTCGGCCCAAAAACCTTCAGCCACGCAGGTGACAGGTTGCGGCAAAGCTTCAGCACGTGGTCCAGGTCTGCTTTTTCTTCGTTTCACCTCCTTCCACTTTCCTTATTTTCTGCCTGTAGGTGTCATGAATGTACCAGTGCTCTGTTGGGAATTGGACCAGCATCACCTCCTCTTTCCTGCTCAGCTTCTTCCATTTCTCTCCAACGATTTTCCTTAGATGTACTTCCTCCTCTCAGCCTTGATTGGGCTTGCTGCGGTGCTCCCCGATGATAACGCCAGACCCCATTGTTCCAGAGAGGTCAGTGCCTTCATACAACTGCCAAGGGTCGACCGCATATGTGACTGAGTTCAGGCCCAGAGTGTGGGAGAATCAACCTCCACCAGCAACCTGATGTAACGTGCAGGACTGTTGTAGTTATTTAATATTGTTATTTTTGTTTTATGAAGATGGTGTGTTACAAAGATCACAGTCCTTGACAGAGTAGTTTATGTTTCACAACTATTGCGTCTCCTCAATCTGTCCTCTCCCAGGTTGAACTGGCTCTCGGAGTGGAAGCCTTGCTGCCTCGAATCATCCGGAAACGCTTTGTGCGTCGATATCTTGCCATCAAGCCGAACAGACCTTCCGGATGGTCGTGTTTCAAGAAATCCACATTCATCGACAGTTCCCTCTATAAGGCTCTCAACGCAGAATTGGTGAGTTAGATCAATATGAAATTAGTCAGGCCCGTATCCAGCTTTTCTAGTGTGTGTGTGTTGGGGGGGGGGGGCTTTATCTTTCAGATTTTTATATGAATCTGCATTTGATTCTCAACGCATGCCTTTTCTATGCTTTCCTCGTCCACGTTTCCACGAAATTGTCCTCGCGATGATTGTTTTCATTAGGTTATATTATATGTGACCTATCCAGTTCTTCTTCCGTTTCAATATAGTGTGAAGTAAATTACGTCTTTCCTTTATCTCTTCTAATACTTCTTTGTTGGTTTCCGATCCTGACATAATATTCTCAGCATTCGTCTCCATAACCACATTTCGGATGCTTCTATATCTTTCTTATCACTTTCTTGGAGTGTCCATGTTAATCATCCACACAGGGCTACACTCCATATTATTTATTTGACAATTCTCTTTGTTTAGTAAAGGCTTGCTCAGCCATGGCAATTCTTCTTCTTATTTCCTCATGACATCTACCATCCGATGTGATAATTGAAGCTTTTCTTTCACTTGTTCTAATTCTTTATTTTCTAATTTTATGGTCATCTTATCATTTCCCGAATTTGAAGATCCGCATTATTTTTGTTTTTATTTATTCTTATTCCTTCTTCGATATATCAATCATCATTCTTTCTATACAGTATATATTGAGAATAACAGTGAGGATAGAAGCATCCTTGTCGGACTCCCTGTCCAATCGAAATTTGGTTTGAGGACGAAGGGGGACGAGGACGCATCATTGGACTTACCGGTGGTTCTTGTTTTTTTCTTCTTCTCCAGGACGACTGGGAAAAGCTGCATGAAGAGCAGGAGAAGATGTCCGCCCAGCTGATGGTGATGAAAACGAAAGTGCGCGCCATGCGTCTGCAGAACACGCGCTTGTTGGGCATGATGTCAGCGGTGATGACCAAACTGGACGTGACCTTCAACGAGGACGACGAACAGGAGGATGAGATAGAGGAGCAGATGGGAGCTCTGCTCTACTGAGTCGGCTCCGGCTCGCCTATCGTTCTCTTCCCGCATCGGGTCTAGCAGCAAAACATATATACTCTAAATGATTTGTGCGATTATGTGCGACATTTTTCAACAGGGAATTTCCTCTCGTCAGAGAAGTACATCCACAAATCGTCTGACCCTTTTGATATTTAAAAAAATAGTATTTTCTTCTGTCTAATTTAATTATTTACCCCCTCGGGCGCCACTCTGCAGTTTTTCTCCTTAGGTTCCTCACTTTTTCTCTCGCCTTGTGCTCGAGTTTGCTAACCGATTCGGCTTATTCTTTCAGATTTCGGATCTCGTATCCCCTGTGTTATAGGTAAATTTTTGTAACTGTTTTACGAATGGAATACCGCGCGCCTGAGCCACATTGCGCTTTCCGCCTCAATCCCTCAGATTTACAATATCGATAGTTGTTTGTCTGTATACATTGTGCCTTTCGTTCAAGCATGACTCTAATGTACTGTATACCACACCCGCCAGATCTGTTTAGTAAAATGCAGGGTAACAATATATTTACCACTGATACGTATACATTTTGATTTTATTAACTTTTGACCAGTGTCTGTGTCATTTTATATAGATGTCAGAATTTAACCTTAATATATATTATAATTATGACTGACTTTACGTTTTTTCATTCATTTATTCAAATTGGTTTCAGGCTTCTTCGTCCAGTAAAGAAAACTTATTATTATTATTCCAATCAGTAGTATAACTTTCCTTCGCGTGTCATCAATGCGAAGCACCCCCCCCCCCCCCCCACACACACACACACGCTCACCAGTCGGGCTTGCATCCTTCGCAATTTCATTTAACTGGGCGAAAAGTCCATGGTATACCTCTTTCTCTGCGTCGCCCATGACCGGAGATCTTCGAGCACCCGGCCACCATCCAAGACAAACCCTCAACGTGCTCAGTGGCCCGCGACGCATTGGCTGGATAAAACCGGCTCCTCTGTTTCAAAGTACCATTCTGTTCAAGTACACGGAAACGAATTTTTTCTATACCATTTATAATTCTCTGTATTTTTTCATAAAATAAATCAATTTCATTTATCTGCGATTGCCTGCCCGGTCGTTCCGTTTGTTAAGTTAAGCTTACATTTTTGTGACCATTTGCTATTTGCCAACTTAATTTTCTGCAACGTTAAATTGTTTGATTCCTATTACGCATAAATGTATATACGCATATTAATATTACTAGATGCATTAGGTGCGCTAGTTAAATCATGCATTTTACATTTTGTGCAGACCATCAGCACCTGGTCATTATTAGAACATATAGTAAATATATTGGTATCAATACCGCTACATCCCTTCTGTTTGCGATATGTGTCATTGCACAAAGTACATTGAAACAACTCACCAAGCTCAATGACCTGCCGGGAATTACTACTTCCGCACACTCTCCAGTGTTAGAAGAGTCACCTCCCGGTAAATCCTGGGAACTCCTCCGGATTGATTTGATTAGCGACAAAAAGCTATTTTTATTCAACCTATTGATTTCAGCTGTTGACGTTGAAGTTAGCTCGTCCATTGTCAGCGCTCGCGGAGTCGACAGAATACCGTACGCTGCTGGCTGTCTGCCGTCGAATGAGCGTGGTAGTGACGTCACCAATAAGCAGATAACAAAGACTCGCCCCTCGCGTGCGCATTGTTGGATGCCCGGTGGTAAAAGTTTACACGATATTCCCCCCCCCATCACCAAATTTTTGTGCCAAATTTCACATTCATACGCGCTGCCGTTTTTTTAGTTATTCACGTTTTTAGGCGTCACACAGCACGGATGGATGGACGTTCCGAAATTAATAATAATATTGATTAGAATTAGATGAGTTAAAACAATTTTTCAATAGATCACAAGTCCGCATATGTCTCCTTCATGATCAAACTTCAGCCCTAACTGTAGTAACAAAAAAAATACTGAATTTAAAGGAGTGCAAACAGGTCGACTTGTGTTAGGGTTTACATTCAATTTCTTGATTGTCCAAATTCGTTGTTTTTTTATTCAAGCGAACTATTTTTATATTGCAATAATATATATTATAATTATACAGTTATCTGTACAGTTGCTATACTTTTGTACATAATAAAATCACTGTTGTCAATATTGTTTATTTGCTTTGAATTTTGAACGTTAATTTAGTGCTAATGTATTTCAATGAGGGCAGCTGAGTAAGTCTATTTAAGGCTTATTAAGAGGAATTCGGGTACAATTTGGAGCAGTACAGCGCTTTTTCATTTTAAAAATTTGCTCGCCAACGTTCTATCAACGATTTCTGCGGATCTCTGCTGCTGGTTTCAACTAGAAATTTTAGCCTTTAGTTCAAACTTAAATTAATGCAGTTGAAACCATAGAGTACATAGTAGATAGTAATTAGTCTATCGTTTAAACTTTACTAAATTAGCTAAAGTTTATGATTACAGATTTTTGTTCCAACTTATTTTATGCCTACCATTACTGACATACTTATGCATAGTAAAGTGTTCATTCGATTAAATGTTAACTTTCACATCTATTAACTAGGATTGTTGTTATATAACCATCATTAGGGTCTATTAAAGTCTACAAATTTCGTTGGAATACGAAATCAGCTTAAGAAAACAACATAATTCATTTCACTATTACTTACCTTAAAAAGTTGAATTTAACCAATTGAACAACAATGATAAACATACATTTTCTATAGTGATAGTCTGGAAAAAATTCGAAGGAGTTTTGTTTTAGTGTGACGGTAAACGGTGTAATTCCAGTATGCGTCACACGGTGGGTGCGATCGATTGTGCGATGTTCGATCGAAGCAGTTAGAATTAGAACTATATTTAGTTAGGTGAACATTATTATTTGTTTAATTCTTGTTATATAAGCGGTTGATTTTTATTTGTGGATTAACTATAGTTCATAACATATTGTAATAAAGCTGTTCCTCCGATTACTCCTCGACTTCTCTCTTTTCTGCCGCAACACTTAGTAATATATAAAAATAGGAGGTCAAAGTATATTATTAGCAAATAACAACCTCGACTGTATGGAGATTTTATCATAATGTAAAGTGCATTTAATTTGTTTTAAATTTTCAATGTTCCCAATTCACCGGGAATTTTAATTTACGTGGATCTTCAGTATAATAAGACAGGGTGTGTTTTTCTATATTTTAATTTGACTTTTCCTTGTGTATTGTTTATAATTCTATGTACAAAATGTCAAAACATAACATAAATGAAACAAGACAATGTGTACAATACATAATTAAAACATGGGTTAGAACTATTCTTTGCAATATTATATTATGCACAAACGAGGCTGCTGTTGTATTCCGCCGAATGGCAAAGCTCAACCGGAAATATCTTGACGAAGAGTATTTCTCAAAATCTTTCCCCCCACGGGCGGCCACTGGTCGATTTTCCGACCTCTTCTTCAATTTGAAATTGCGCCAAAGGCTGCTTATTCTCTGCTTCGTGATGTCCGCCTATAACGTTTCCTATTATGGCCTGACGCTCAACGAGTCCTTCGCCAGCAACAACCTGTTTCTCAACGTCCTCTATCAGGGACTCATCTCCTTCCCGACCAACCCCTCGGCTTGGCTGTTGGCCGATAACTTCGGTCGTCGTCCGCCAGTCATTGCGATGCTCATTCTAACCGCCCTTCTCTTGATAGCTGTTCAATTTGTCGCGCTGTCCTGGCTCAGAACGGTTCTGGCTGTTCTCACCAAATTTCTCCTGTCGACCTCCTTTAACATCGGAGACGCCTTCACCGCGGAGCTCTTTCCCACCTCCATACGCAACATGGGATTCATGGCTACGGCTACCGTGTCCTGCTCCGTCTCCGTTGTCGCGCCCTACGTCAACCGGCTTCGATATGCGTTCTACTTTCTTCCCGGAGTCATCTATGCCGCGATGTGCCTCCTGGCCTCCCTCCTCGTGTTCGCCTACATTCCCGAGACCAGACTCCATCCGTTGGCTCAAACGGTCGATGATGTTGTGGATGCTGAAGACCGCCGCCCATAGCAACCTCCTCGCAGCCAAAGTCAGCAGACAGCATGACTCGCATTGTCAATGCCGATTATTTGGACTGGGCTTCCGATAGCCAATCGGAGGTCGTTTCTTCCTGAGTATATTTAAATCAAGGCATATAAAGTGTATAAAGCCAACCTAGAAAACATCGCTTTGGTAGTTTTTGGCAGTCATAAAATTTAAGCGTAAAAGTAACTTCGATTTCGTCTGATTCAGTGTAACTATAAATTGATCCGCGTAAATACGAATAAGTAGAATTAACTTTGAAAAATCCGCTCACATCGAAAGGTAAATTTCATTTAGCCAAGCTGAGTTAAAAAATTGTCAATGATTTTAATTCCAATGACAGTATAAATATGGAACACGCGTTTTTCTATTAATCATTGATATGTACGTACAATATGATATTTTGCACTCATATTCGGGGATATATAGGAAATAAAAGTTAATGTAATTTTTAAAATTGTTAAAGCGTCGAGCATTCAGATAGACAAAAATAAAAGGTTGTGCATTTAAACAGTTACCAGCTAAAACATTCACTAAACAGTTAGAACTAGCGCAGACAAATTCGTGTGTAGAGCAACCAAAATAAACGACGTATATTCCATTGCAATCAGATTCCGTCCGTATTAACGCATTCCATTTCTCCAATATAAAGATTATAAGTATAACCCTTCAGTTTTCAAATTGTTCTTCTTGAGATTTTGAAACTGGAGACCTTGGCCAGCGATACGCCTTTCCGCAAAATTAGTGCTGTTACAGGGGACTACATGATTCCAACAGTTTCTTTCTTTCTCGTTGTGGAGGAAGCACTCCTCGGAAACGTCTTCTGCCGGATCTACTTTACTGTAGTTCTGAGAATGTACTGTAATTCGGTTTGTGTTGGATACCATGTGAAGCGAACATCTTCCAGTGAGGAAACTTTTAATCTAGTTCCCCCTAAAATTCTTGATTACATTCTTATAGGTGCCTGTAAATAAGGTGAAATACGAGCGTAGATAGCGCATAATTATCTGTTTCTGTCGGCCCAAATGAAGTGTTTTGCGATTTCAGAATCAAAGACTGCCCTTTATTGGCGCATGATCAGGTTGCTTTTTCTGCCAGTTTAAGCTTGTACTAGCATTGTATCAAATGCAAAAATATGACGCAGAACAAGGGACGCGAATTGAAAATAATAACTCATAACGCATGAAATCCAAAAAAACTAACGCAGGCAATAGAAGCATTGAAAGTGCTTAGATCAGATCATTAACAAATTAGTAGTTGGCAGGGACTTTGACCAAATTTTGGGTCTCTTCCATGTCCTAGTGAAAGGTTTCGCCCAGGCGATTGTCATAAAAGTAAAAACATAATTGGGAGATGATATTCAAGCTATTCTTTAGAAGGATGAGGAGAGATTACCAAATTACGCTATACGCAACTTTAATGTTCCCAAATGAGAATGAAATGCAAGAAATGAGTATTCTAATGAGTGCCATTTTCTTGCAATCTGCAGTCTAATCTTGATCTTTGTCATGCTGAACCAGTCGGATGTGATGTATTGTTTTGCAGAAACGCTGTTCCAAAAAAGAGTAATATAACACTTTTCCGATATTTTACAAAAAGTAGCATTACTCTTTAATACAATTAGGAAATTTCCTACAGTTATTTTACTATTTTGGGAGTATGTAATATCATGCATAAACTGTATTTCAATCCTGTAGGTGTATAATTACACTTGTTTGTGTCAAAACTATGTTCCAACGGTAAATTAAATCTTATTGTGTAGCAAAAATAATCACATCACAATGGAAATTATGTACTGTAAATACGAATGTTTTTAATGTGAAATAAAAAATGTTGATTGAATTTTATCAGAATCGGTTAGGAAATAATTATTTTATTACAATCTTGAAGTCAGGCTTCTTTTCAAAGTTGCCATCTTTTCTCCACATATACATCTCGATATTATAGCAGTCCCTGCTCTAGCTACTTTGCCTCTTTCTTTCAAATGTTTCTTTTTGTCAAGAATATGTCTAAAGCAAGATCACAATATCCACTTATTTGTCTGTCCTTTTCCCGTAATTAATATCAACCATTGCAACTTTGAAGTATGCCACCATCGCTGCTGTCTTTATCAATCTGAAAAGTCGCAACCTTTTCATATCTGCTCTGTCTACTTGACGACCACTACACTTCGGGGTGCACGTAATATTGTTTTGCAATTGCAAGGCGTCATTCGTCGCAACAGCAGACAGGAGCAACAATGTTCTAAACTGTCGAAGAAGGGAGAGCATGCAGACGGTGCTATAGTACGTCAGCACAAAGCACAATTGGGAAAATGGACTATGAAACCATCCTCAACAAAATCGGAGGCTGCGGATGCTTCCAGATCAGCCTCTACTTTCTCCTCGCTGTCGCTTGCATCCACGAATCCTTTGATGTCCAAAGTATCATCTTCATGAACTATCAACCGACGTTCAACTGTACAGACCCTCGAATGGAGAATGGGAGTAGTGTTATTCTGGGAAAGGACCAGTGCTTTTTCGACTTGGTCTCAGACAACGGGACAACGATCGGCCGGGTCCAATGCCAAAACTTCACCTACGATACGTCTGTGTTTCGCAGCTCTCTGGTCACCGAATTCGACCTAGTCTGCTCTCGGGAATATCTGGTTGAGCTCGTTTCGATGCTCTATCTAATAGGTGCCTCCTTCGGGATGATCCTCAGTACCTTTGCAGATCGAATTGGTCGCAGAAAATCCATCTTGATCTGCGTCCTTTGGGAGATCGTGGTCAGCCTGGCCATACCCTTTGTTCCCCAGTTAGAGATCATTTTATTCCTCCGATTCCTGGCCGGATTCGCCCAATGTCTCACCCCCCAATGTATCACCCTGCTTCTCGAAGTGGTCCCTATGCACAGGCGCGCTATCTACGCTAACAATTTCTGGCTCTTCCTCAGTGTGGGTTACTGTCTGGCGCCGGGAATCGCCTACCTGAGTCAAACCTGGCGCACCATGTACCTCTACTACTGTATTCCGATGTCCCTCTACCTCACCTACTTGGTACTGCTGCCCGAATCGCCCCGCTGGTTGGCCTTGAACGGTAGGCGGGACGAGGCTGTTGTTGTATTCCGCCGAATGGCAAAGCTCAACGGGAAATATCTCGACGAAGAGTATTTCTCAAATTTTGTCCCTCCACGGGCGGTCACTGGTCGATTTTCCGACCTCTTCTTCAATTCGAAATTGCGCCAAAGGCTGCTTATTCTCTGCTTCGTGATGTCCGCCTATAACGTTTCCTATTATGGCCTGACGCTCAACGAGTCCTTCGCCAGCAACAACCTGTTTCTCAACGTCCTCTATCAGGGACTCATCTCCTTCCCGACCAACCCCTCGGCTTGGCTGTTGGCCGATAACTTCGGTCGTCGTCCGCCAGTCATTGCGATGCTCATTCTAACCGCCCTTCTCTTGATAGCTGTTCAATTTGTCGCGCTGTCCTGGCTCAGAACGGTTCTGGCTGTTCTCACCAAATTTCTCCTGTCGACCTCCTTTAACATCGGAGACGCCTTCACCGCGGAGCTCTTTCCCACCTCCATACGCAACATGGGATTCATGGCTACGGCTACCGTGTCCTGCTCCGTCTCCGTTGTCGCGCCCTACGTCAACCGGCTCCGATATGCGTTCTACTTTCTTCCCGGAGTCATCTATGTCGCGATCTGCCTCCTGGCCTCCCTCCTCGTGTTCGCCTACATTCCCGAGACCAGACTCCATCCGCCGTTTGCTCAAACGGTCGATGATGTTGTGAATGCTGAAGACCGCCGCCCAGCAAACTCCTTGCAGCCAATGGCAGCAGACAGCATGACTCGCATATTCATTGCCGATTATTTGGACCGGGCTTACGATAGCCAATCGGAGGTCGTTTCTTCTTGAGTATATTTAAATCAAGGCATAAGTGTACAAAGCCGACCTGGAAAGCATCGCTTTGGTAAAATTTTTGGCCGTCATAAAATATAAGCGCAATTTGAACACAGTAAAAGTAACTTCAATTTTGTCTAATACAATGTAAAGTTCTATAAATTGGTCAGCGAAAAAAAGTAAGTGCGAATTTGTCGAATTAACTTTGAAAAACCGCTCACATCGAAAAGTAAATTCAATTCAGTCAAACTAAATTAAAAATTGGTCAATGATTTTAATTACAATGACAGTATAAATATAGAACACGCGTTTCCATTAATCATTGATATCCCAGCAAACAACTGACCGCTGTTGTGGGGTCGTCCACACCAGACGTCGTGGAAACGGAAATTTTGGTAGTCATAGCAACGTTGCACGGACCAGTCGCAGCGACGTCTTAAATGTGACGTCTCCATGACGTCGCACGACGTCTAATTTCGACGTTTATTAATTTTTTAGCGGCACCTAAATTTTAATACTGATATAAAATTCATGAATCATGATTTAAAAAATACATGAAAAATTGAGTTAATGTCTATCGTAAAAAGTTCGCGGGTTTTCAGCAGAGGTGGGGCTCGATCCAACTTTCTCTGGATCCAAATTTCTGCTGGTGCGCCTTATCTCACTCGGCCATCCGCCTCGTCTATGGTAGAAATTCAGGGATTTTCGGCAGAGATTTATAAAACTGATTAACAGCTGTTAGTACAATAAACAGTTTATATTTTATATTATATTACTAGCTGACATACCCGGCGTTGCCTGAGAGGAAATGAAAGCTTTTTGTCTGATAATACCCGTCCCCTATACGGGTGGAAAATAATCATGCTACTGTGTTGTGTTGTTGTTGTCGTCGTCGTTGTTCAACAGCCCAGACTTTTCTT
>JAUYWV010056117.1:0-16021 GCA_032274565.1 Nematoplana nigrocapitula
ATACCCTACATACAAAATTTCAAGGCTCTATCTAAACAGGGGAGTGAAATATAAGGCGCGGGCCGATTCGGCCCCCCGGTCTGTGAGTGCGTCAAATAGCCCGGGTAGGATAGGGTTAAGTAATCAATGACGTCAATCAGTCAGCAGTTTCTTTCTCAGTGCGGATGTTGGAAATCATTTATTTCCACTTTCATCGGTCTTGCGATTGTCTGGTCACCTTTGCAACCGTCCATCCCGCCAATTCTTAGATGTCGTCCATCCACTTTCTTCTTGGTTTTCTTCTACTTCTCATTCCTTCGATTCTTCAGGTTATAACGTCTTTCTCTCTTGACCCATGCTTCCACATGCGACCCCAGAATTGCAATTTCCCTGTTTTTTGTTATCTTTAGGACCTTCTCTTTGCAGACATTTTGGAACCACTTCACCTTCATTTTGTTTCGCAATGCCCACATTTCGATAACCTCTATTTTCTCTCCATAGTATTCGTAATCATCCTTCCCTTGCACCGTACATTTTAAAAACGATCACGCGTACGTTTTTAAAGGCTATGCCTTTTCTTCATTTGTTGTGGCCATACTGTTTTTCCTACGTTAAAACTTCCACAAGCCATTCCAATTATTTTTCTCAATCTCTAAACGCATCTTCCATCATCAGTTAATGCTCTGCCTAAATATACAGTAGCACTGATTGAACTTTATATATTTTTCTACCTGTACTTTAATATGTAACTTTGGACTACTATCTTCAAGACTTGCTACAATTACTTTCGTTTTCTTGGTGTTTATTTTTAATCCAAACTTTTCCCCATCCTCATTTACCATACTGTATAGGTATATATCATTCTTTATAGTACTTCTTCGCTGTTTGTCACTTCTGCCGTGTCATCTGCATACCTGATGCTTGTCTCTTTCCGTCCAATTCCAGATCTTTTATGTCGTTTATAAGTTTAACAGTAATGGGGAAAATACGCAACCCTGTCTAACGTCTCTCTTTAATTTGTATATACTATTAATACCATCAATAACGATGCATGGTGTTGGTTCTTATTGATTTATCTGCATTGATCAAATAAACAATAAAAATCGATCTCCCATTCTGGAAACAGAGTAGTCCGAATATCAAATGATCACTTTCCTGACACCTCCGCTCGTGTCTCAATGTATTGGACATACTTGGGTCGTTTGTTAGGTCACTTGAAGGCCTAACAATATTCGGTGTACCTGACCAGAAGGCGTTAGTAGTTCGGGCCAAACTCTAAAATCTGCACGACTGACGTCAATAATACCAGTTCATTAATTCTAGCCAACAAAAAGGAGAGCCGTGAACATTCTCAAAATTTGCTCTCTATAAGAGCTGAGTTTCACATTTTCGTTGAATTAAAATAATTTCAGTTCTATTCAAATTACATCCAGTTAAACAAGAACCGCTACGTGCAATGCTGAACCCACTTACAGAGATGCAAGGATGCTTCAATGCCTGCCTGCTTGTGTTTTTCAATTGTCTTTATACGAAGTTTCAACTAAAACTAATCCAAATACCTGAGAAAAAGTGACTTTGAACATAGTGGAAAATGGAAATACACAAATTCGGACAGTGCTTTTTATAGAGATGCGAGGACGCACCTAAAATGTAAAGTCTAGGTACGTTAGTAGAAATACTACAGTATATATGGGACGCACAAATGATTATATAAATTTTAATGACATAGGCCTAACTACATAGTAGATTCGACGATAGGGAGATCGCTTTATGCCCTGTGGATTGAAATAGCACTTAAGGAATTCTCAGAGTGTCATTGACATGAAATTGAATTATTCCCTGCAATGAACACTCTTTTTAATTATAAATTATGAATTCAATTTTTCCTCTCCAGAAAGACGAGGTGAGTATATGCCTGCTGTTGCCCCTTTGCACTCTAATCTGCACAGTCGTGAACCGACGTGACCATACAGCTGTAAGTAGCACATCACGGTTTGTTGATTGATCAGTAACAACGGATTCCTTTAAGTGAACAAAGGGAGGGTTGTGTGCCTTTTCTCATGTTTTAATTATACAGTATATTGTCTTTTGCATAGACTAAGTATCAAGAGCATTTTGATTCAGTTCTATATGTATTCTTTTCTTTAGTGCAAAGCTGATCAAACATAGAAGCAAAACACAGGTCATTGACGCAGACCAGTAGACAAGTCTCTTATGCACGTACACACACAAATACATAAACCAGATATGAATCTACTGAATGCAGTTGAATTTGCGTGAGCACAGAAACAGTATCAGCAAGTGTTACGTTTTATTGGTTTTGGTTACATACACGGCCGGTTTTGTTTATTGGGGAGAGTATTCTGCACGCTTTACAGGCATATGTAGTGTATTGTCATAGACTGGCGCAATAAATAATTCTCCGTATACAATCTCACCCCTTATCCAATATTGGGGAGGGTGAGAACAAATCTGACCCACTTAACTATTACAGTTGTTGCTTATGTTGGTTGAATCAGTTGAATTAGAAAGTGTTACCTACTACCATAGAGATCGGATTTGTGTGTCTGCATCCATATGCTGTGCCTAGAGAGGCTATAATTTGCTCTGTAAGTTTATTACACATTCAAACAAACTGTAATGGGCACGTGTGTATTAGCAGAAGGGCATTCATAAAATTTACTATAATATCCTGACCTCACTCTGATGCAATGCCAAGTGTCCAAATGTTTGCCGACTCATTACCAAGACAAAAAGGAGAGCAGGAATTAGAGAATTAATGAGTTTTAGAGGTTTTTGGTAAGCTCATGCCATCTATGTCTGTTGTTGTTATTGCGGCAAGATGCGGGGTGTCTCCAGCCTACCCCAACCATTCAGGGTGGGCCTTACCGACAAATCGCACAATGGCACACTCGTCTCGAAGACTCTCTATTCCCAGTAACCCACACTCTCCTCAATCGCTCCCGGCTAGGGCACAGCAGCCAGCAGTTCTTGACTTCGCTCTCCTTACACCTGGGACACCTCAACAAGACCTTTCCGCCGCCGTTGGTTGGGCCAGAAACACCCGGTGCTGTGCTTCCTCTCCCACTGGTCCGCACCATAGACGCCACGTAGTCTATGATTCCTGATCGGTTCGTACTTGACAGGTCTCTTGATTCGGGCCTTCACCCACTCGAACCACAGTTCGAGTCCCTCCTGATCCTCATTCCGCTCCGGTCTTCGCCTTCCTGTCGACCCACTCGTTCCCGTCAACTCCAACATGAACTGGCACCCCCTGAAGAATGATTCTCCGCCATCTCGCCAGGCTCAGCAGCATATCTCTTGTATCTCCTCATTCATACCGCTCCTGTCCAGGTGGACCATCCTTAACAGCGCTTGACTGTCTGTACAAATGAGGACACTGCTGGGTTCCTTTTCCATCACCAGCTCCAGAGCGTTTTTCATAGCCACCACCTCTGCACCAATGTGTATGTCGTGAGCTATATGTACCAAGTGTGTGAACTTTTTCATTTTATCTAATACTTCATATTACAATAATTCAAGATATAAACAAATAACGGAAGACGTTGGAAATTTTATATGTATTTTATTTTCCATCAGATTAGAAATCTGGTAACAACCACCGCAGGAGTCAACATCATGGCGGTAGTGTTAGCAGTCTCACAGTCAAAAGTGAACATCACAAAATATTATCGATAATATACAACCAATCAAAATTGACATAGTGGTCAGGCGGGAGGTCGGGAAATTATTGATAACCAATCAAATCAATCGGAGTTCTGTCAGTAGAGGTCAGTTTACAATAGGGTCGGTGGACACACGATGATTTGTTTGGTAGTTGAAATCTGATTGGTGGATGGATGCATAGAATGCACAAATAGGAGAGAATACACAGACAGTTAGTTAGAAGAGGAAAATGGATGCGATCCGAAGAAGTATGCGGGGAAAACGGATACAATTAAAACAAAGTATACTATCAAACAAAAGCTATGACCATCAAAACATTTTCGACAATAACTCCCGCACCACTACAATCCATTTATCATTAATTAATAATTAAATTATAAATTCTTTTTTATTTCGCTTTTTGAAAGATGTTGACCTACGTAGTTCTTTTTCGAAGTGGCAGCAGCCTAGTGATAACCTATCCGCATTTCGAGAAGCATGTATTGTATCTTGGAAAAAATGGATGTGTAGCGGTCGATCTCTTATTGTGACATAGGTAGTAGGTACTTCAAAATATGTGAGCGAATCTGAACAGCCTCCACCGGTATGGAATAGGCACGAACTAATGGCTATATATATACATGAAAAGGACGATGTAATTGGACAACGTTAGCAGGAAATCGATATCCAGAACCAATAAGCTTTGAAAACGTCATAGCCACCAGTCAGGCTTTGTATACAGCCAGATTGGTCCCGTTAGGTGTGGGAAAGGAGGGTGTGGACGCCTGATTTCTCGTGTCCCATCATCAATAATAATCAATTCGGCTGCGACTATGTCGTTTTCTTATTGGTTCATAAAATTATATCATCGATCAATTTCCACTATGGGGTGACGGTGGGCGCGTCCCAACACAAACAAGGCGCAGGAAAAAACAGTACACCGTGAAAATGCGGAGCGCATAGACAATCACAGATGAATGATATAATGACATTTAGCAGCAAATACAGAAGAAAGACTGGCGCGGAATACGAAATGACATTACTGGCAGGTACATAATAATTATATATGAATAAAATGAATATGAAAGAATAAAAGAGACACATTTCCAAAAGTAGACGACGGATGAATGACAGTTCGTTATATTCATATACATATTATATAGACACTTAATTGTATAGATACATGTATAAAGAGATGACGCGTCGTTAACATCCTCACAACTCATATGACTCAAATAGGGAAAGGAAAGGGAAGCAAGGAGACTGAAGGTGGTTGTCAAAATGAGCAGGACTCATATCCAGTTCTAATCACAAGACACCCAGCACTACTCACATAGGCACACAATATGATATGCGGAAAAGAGAGAGAGAGAGATAGGGGTAGAGAAGAAAGTCTTTTTTGTGGTCAACTCAACACCATCGATTGTAGCGTTTTTGATTTTTCGTTTTAGATATACCAATAAAGTCTTTCAAATTTCTCAATGGACTGACAGAAAGAAAGCTATGGACTGCAACAAGAAAACTTGCGTGATTCTACAGAATGTGATTCGTAAACAAACACAATTTAGAGGGAAGAGTCTCACCAATAAAATATACAAATCTCAGATTATTGCATTGTGCTTTCACCTAAGTAGGGTCAAATAACTAGAAAAACGAAAACCAGTAGAACAATTTATCACAATAAACAACTGAAAAATCTAATTGGGATTATCTGGATTTCATGGGAAAACAAAAAATAATACAGTTCATAGAAAGTAAAAGTTCAAAGGAAAGCAAAGTTCGGTTAAATGCAAGTGAATACTATTTTGAAAACACGACCTTTGTAAAATAGAATGCCACAGTTTGAACAGAGGTTATGCACTAGAGAACATAAGGGCTACCTGACACCAAAAGCGAATATTATCATCACCTGATAGCAGCAGCATGGATGAAAACTACTGGATGGATGGCTTGATCAACTCTGGTCTCCGCGCGACGATACGAGCTAAGAAATCATTGCATTGTGAAACTTTGATGATATGAAGGGGACGAATGTATGACGATGGTGGGCCAAATATCGCGAGAGATTTGGAAGAGAATATATCGTTCATTTTTTGACCAAAGAACGAATTGGACTGAGTCTCTGTCTATATTTGGAAGGTTCGCTGTGACCGCCTTCTCGTCCAAAGGGGATGCGTGGGAGCACAGCTTAGTTAGGAGGCGAGAGTTGGGAAAAGTTCAGTCGGAGCTTCCACTGGAGTCAGGTCCATTGGTGTGCTGGTGTTGGACGAATTGGCCGACGATTCAACAGATTTCACATAGCCGGTGGGAAAGTAGGAGGTGCCGTAGAAGACCCGATCCACCACCCAATTGTCGCTGTTGAAGGCCTCCAGTTGGACCACCGACTGTCTGGTGTCCATTTCGCTCAGGACACGCTGGACCAAGAAATCGATGAGGGCCAGGGTCTGGTAGCGATCGTAGTTCATCAGGCACACGGTCGAATTGGCCACCACCCGGTGGAGGACACGCAAGTAGTCGACCTTTACCTCGCTCGTCGTGCCGAAATGGTTCATCAAATAGGCTTCCAACTTCTGTAGTTGGGTCGGGAGGTCGGGGAAATCGATGAAAAAGCGGGAGCACATATAGCGCTCCAGATATTGGATGTCCATGGTGTCGGCCGGCTGATAGCCGTCGACGAGGAGTTTGCAGTATTTCAGAAGCCCGCCTCCCCGGATCTCCTCAGGTTTGTTGGTGGAGATGAGGCGATGGCGCAGGTGATACACCGCCTCCTGGAAATTGCCCGACATCGCCTCGGCGACCACGGTTGGGTAGAAATGGAGCGACATGGGCTGGTCGGAGACATCGTAGAAGGTGAGCAGGGAATCCAAGATGATCTGGAACGAGTCGACGGTGAACTCAAATTGGCGACGCATTCGGTCGACAAATTTGAGCTCCACCGTCTTGGCCGAGGAAGCGGCCGGATTGCCGAGCGCAATGAGTGACCAGAAATCGGCCCCCGGATTGCAAATGCGGACTAACTTCTGGATGTAGCTCTCCTTCAGGGAGCAAAGCGACATGTGACAGCCGACAGTTGAAGCGGTGAACATGTAGTCATGATGGGCTGGCAGGAAGGACATCAGGGAGTCGAGGACGGCGCACTTGACTTTCTGCATCGTCGACGAGTGGGTGGACAGGTCCACGGCGAAGAGGAGATCGATGTCGCTGTAAGTGAAGGTCTGATCTGTGCCTAGAGGGGGATAAATGCCGGGAAAAACACCATGACAAATGATAGCAGTCGTAAGATATTTGCTCAAATATGAGTTTAATCAAGTGAAAAAAACAATATACTATCTTTATATCAAATCACATGTAACACATAAAAAAGCCTGGTTCCCGTATGGCTTAGTTCCGCCAAGTACAGCATGTCTCATCTGAGTTGTTGCGACAATCACAACTATTAAAGCGTCCAATAGAATGTTTAATGCAATACATTTCTGATATATACTGGCAGATTTCACGTCAATTTTAACCCGTATTCTTTGAGTAAATATAATTATGAATAGTTCAAACATTAAAAAAATAGATTTATGGCTATAAAATTAATGGTCTTTGAGTAAAATTAATTTATATAAGACAAATAAAATTAAAACATCCTGTATATAGTAAGTACTTCACAATCAACTAATCGCATTCATCCGGTTTGTAATTAAAATGAATTAGGTCGTCATTAAAATTGCTTGGCTGAAGTGCTTCTGACTGCGTAAAATGCGCAATGAAATCAAACCAAATTGTTTGATTGTTGTTGAACAACTCAGAATACTTAGACTATTTTTAAATACTACTATTATCTGAAACTGTGCGTCGTGTTTATAGATAACTATAGGCAAAAGAAAATGAGAAAACATAGTAACAGGCACCGTAGATATGAAATTTACAATTTACAAGAGTTTCGAATAATATTTTTTTAAATTGTTACTTTTAGAAAATCTATATAGTGTTATATATATATTTTAACTAAGATATTCATCGAGGTATTTCCTGATTTTGATACAAGAATAAATTTTAAAAAGTTACATTTCAAATAAAACGCCGCTAGCTCTGGCGAAACCGCAGAAACCCGGGGCTTGGTAAAATATAATCTTAAAATACTTATGTTTCCAAGTATATGAGATTCGACTTTTCTTTGTTCTTTAGAGCAATTAGAATACTTGAGAAAACAACAGACAGAAGTCTGAACACATGAAGCTTTTCCATTGTTTTCTCGGTATTTTCTCAACGGTAACTACGGTCTAGAAAACACGTGTGTAGTTTAATACCTTCTTCATCGCACTAACTTTCATCGATCAGTAGTCCCCCCACTGTATATTAGTGGCCTATCTATCAAATGATTAAATTAACAAACTTAAAAATTTGTATTTTATCGATTGACTGCCTAACACTCTTCAATCCGAAACCTGTTAAATCGAAGAAATGGCGGCGACCATCCGAAATCTAGCTCAGAAAGACGGCCAGTTTGCGAATCTAGTCAATCGACAGTATATATGGACAGGAAGAACAGGCCACACTATTGTCCTTCTTATACCATATACATACCGCATAAGCCACCGCTTTAACTTACCTCTATCTATCTATGACGTAGGTGACCATGGACTTCCACAAATCTCAATATCTGTGCAGGTTTTCAACACATGTCGTATATACAGTCAAGCTTTCCTTCTGTTCCTCTGATACTTGCACCTACATCCATTTGATAATACTTTCTATGTATGTTAGACGAGGTCGTCCTCTTCCTCTATTCCCATCAAGCATGCCTGTTGTTGTAATTTTCTCTAGTCACTCTTTCCTCATAACATGGCCCAGGAATTCGGGCTGCCTTCTTCTTATCAATTTGATCAACTTCCTTTCTTCTCCTGCTCTACTTAGGCCTTCTTCGTTTGAAATGTGGTCTACCCAGGATATTATGAGCATTCTTCGCAAAAAAAACACACTTCAATGTCTTCAAGCCGGCTTTCCATCTGTGATGATATCGTTCAATATTCACTTCAATAAGTTAGAATGGAGTAGACATAACAGCGTCGCATTCTTTTCCGTGTTCCAATCACCATCTTCATATCTCTCAATATTCTCTCTAACTTCTGAAATGACTGCTTTGACATGCTGATCCTTCTCTTGAATTCCGAGTCAGTTTTGCCATCCTCAGTGATCAAGCTTCCAAGGTAGTTAAAAGATTTCACTTGTTTAATGTTGACTTCAGTAATCTTTAGCTGACACTTCTGATCCTTTTGCTTGTTTATCACCATACATTATGTCTTTTTGCAATTGATAGTAAGGCCCATAGAGTAGGGATACATAGAGCGGTATCTCTATGGTGGTTGCTAAGGACGCACGTAATTATTATTTCTGAAATAAAATTTCTCATAAACAAAGTGAAAATAACAAATGAAAAACAAATAAAATATCAACGAAAATGTATATTATTTTTATATATTTTTGTACAAATTTTAAAATATCAACTAGTTCATATATCTATTTGAATAATCAGTGTGATGATAATTTATATAAAAATGTGTTTAATTGTCGCCATCTTATTGTTATGGTAAAAATCGTATAAATGCCTTCTAAGGGACGCCATTGTTCGGCTTTTGGCTGCAAAAACAACAGTAGTAATTGTTTGTTATTTTTATTTAGTAAATATTTATACTACTTATAAAAATATACCATAACAACAGTAGTATATTACACTAACTTGAGATCCGCACATGTAATGACAAAATAAGTGACAAAATTGGACTCCTTGGCCACTATTTAGTTTAGAGATAAGCTAAAATTAAATACTGTACATAGATTATTTCTAGATAAAATACCAATCTATGTATGTTGCCCTTCCTCTTACTACTCTGTTCCACTACTTTGTCTAGAAGGCGCTGTAGATTTTCTTCAGACTGAACTATTAGTACGGTATCATCTGCGCAACATAAGTTATTGAAATAGTGTCCTCCAATAATAAAACCGTCCAATACATCTGGGGAAAAACACGTCCATGTTGGACGCCTTTCTGAATGTTGATGAAATTGTTGTTGTTTTCAATGCGGATACATGCTGTCTGTTGCCAATACTTACCAAACCTGACAACTCGCTCGTTGATCTAATAGAGATATTTGAATAAATCTTTTCAAAAGATATCGATCGACATCAAATTGAAATAATATTCGAGTCAGCTATTGCATTCATTTCTCAATAGTGTGTTTTAGCGGCTACAGTTCAAATTTAAACACTGACTTATTTTAAACCGGGGTGAAAATGTTGCAGTTCTGCAAGTATGGAAAAAAACGAAAGGGAACGTTTTTCTATCCAAACTCACCAATAACATAGGTGGCTGCTCCGCCATTCAGTCGGACATCGCGCACCTCGACGTCCTCCTCAGCCAGACACTCACGGACTGTCCGAACGAGATCCTTCAATTTGAGTCGAATAGTTGGACAATTGGGGGCTCTGCTGTGGAGCGAGATATCGGCCTCCATCACCTCATGCAGGCGGATTACTTGATCGTGGGAGAGGATTTGGAACCGATTCCCGGACGGTTTGCGTTCCTTGGACATTAGCGATGACTGGTTCAGCATCGAAAGCTCTATCGGTTTCTAAATACTGCTACAGAGAAAGAAGAAACAATAATAAACACACACGCAGTCTTTTAATGCATGAGCAACAGCGCTATCGACTACTAAGCTAGACTTCCAATGTCACGTAACCAATCAATCAATAGAGAGAGGTTTTAGGCAAGCCAGACAAGCGCTGAAATATCCCGGAGCGCTGTAATTGGTTGCATCTGACAGTCATGTGAATGAAAAAGGAATTTTCCAGAACAAGTTAAATAGTGTCATATACGCTTATTACTACTTGCTATATTTAGCAGTAGTACATATGATAAGATACCTATTTTTATCTGCCATATGCAATCGGTAATGAAATGCAAATTACATGAATTTAGCGCAAGAATTCAGTGTAAAAGTAAATTTGAACATTTTTCAAATAATTAATGCTTGAAACGAAAGACATTTAATCGAAATAACACAGTGGATGGTTTTTGTTCAGTCTAAACCGTATTTTTGTAGAAAACCAAACTGATAAATATTGTTTAAATCCAATATCTAAAACTGGCTTTACATCTATCTATTTCATTGTTAAAGAGGTACAAAAGTATCTCTATGTATTGGTTTAATTGGAAGACTAGTCCTTACTGTTCGTATAAAGTATGTTTTAAAACAGTTTTTTTAAAATGTCTCCCCTTTCAACAACCAAAATGACCTTGGTGGAATCATGTTTCTATTTTTTATTCTTAAGATGTTTGTTAACTAAATTCTAAAATTTTGCTATCATGTAAGAAAAGGCAGGATTTCATTCTGTTTTTTTCTAGCTATTATAATACATTTTAAGTTAGACTATTAATTAGTAATTTTTATTTCGAATAAACACAAATTGTTAAACATATTTTCAGATCTACAGTATTTTCTGCCTGTCTGTTTTTTGTTGTTAGCTTGTTGTGATGTATAATGGGCGTCATTAAAGAAACTTTATACTAGTGCTATAAGGAAACTTGGTTGTTTCTAAGTGTGACTAAGTCTGGCCAGTTTAAAAAATAAAATAAAACTAAAGTTAATTGATGTATTTATAATCAACAGGCTAAATACTTGTAATATACCAGCTATTTTACCACAAATTACTTGGCTAAAGATTGCCGTGTCCAATAACGAACCGTTAGGAAACTACTTACTTATAATGGTATATCTCTATCTAGTAGGTATACTGCAGTACAATTAATTAACTTGGAATCCCACTACTTCTTACCTAATTGAAATTGTATTGCTGAGGTTCACAGTGAGGAGCTGCCAGGAATAGTGAGGTGCGTGTGATCACAAATAGCTTTTGTTTGTTAGAGAGAAATGTCGTTGGAATATAAATAGCTGCGGCGACGTCGTTCCGCAGGAGCAGGTCATGAATGAAACTTAACATCGATTTTCCCTTCCCTTCGATGCTCTCTCTCTCTCGCTCTGTTGGATGTGGTGCTCAGAGGAGGGGCAAAGGGAGTAGGTTGGTGAGGTGGAGCACGCGGGGAGAAGCGGAGGCATGCGTGGCAGATGAGGTAGTGGGTGTACGAAGCAATCTCTGAATGGGCAAGGCAGCTGGTGCGCCCCAGAGAAGAAATATCCCTCCTTTCGATACCACGTGATGCTCTAACTAACTATGCAGGGAACGAAAGAGATGGAAGAGCACTGACGTCAACGACTCCGTCGACCAATCACCGACCGGCTATCGATTCTAATCTTTTTGTTTTCGGGTTGAGTAGGAGGGATATTTTGGCAAGGATTGTAGGCAGAGGAAGAGATGGAGGGAGGAGGTCTTCGCGTATTCCAACACTACTCCTACTACATCAGACGGCGGCTAGGTCATTCTGAGATGGGTGAAGCTGACGTGGCGCATTGGAGGACCCCATAATTGGCCAATGTCTGTCAGGGGAAAGAATGGCTCAATGGGGGAAGGGAAGGGGAGTGGGAGGTGAAAGAGGAGAGAGAAGTCTGTATCGAATTTGCGTGGGAGTAGGAGGAAGTTCCAAAAAAAGATCTCAGGATAATCTTTTCTGAACAGTTTTATGGTAATCACAGTGCAAGCCATTTTAACCAACAAATTTTGAATAAATTACTGCTCGTACGTGCGTATCATCACTTCTAATTTTAGCGTTCACTACTAGAAAAAATAATTGTCAATGTAGGTTAAGAGTCGTACCAGTGGCGGATCCAGACATTTTCCAACGGGGGGCATTAAAAAGTAAGAAAAAGGTTTTAGATATTGCGATATGACATTTAAAAATAGCATATGATTATAAACATTAATGGAATGATATTAATTATGTGAGGTAGTGAAAAATTGTTAGCACACACGCAACACGTGTAGCACTGTTTAGACAAATAGGTATCAATACGAAAAGCAAAAATGTTAACAAAATGTATGATGAGCAAAGCAGTTAAATATCTCCCAATTGATTTAACCGAAGCATTCTGCGTGGGGCTTTGGTAGTAAATTTATCGACATTGAGATGATAATGCAGTGATTTTATGTAGGTAAGTGAAGAATTATCTCGTTCAACCGAAGCAGAGGTAACTGGAACGATAAGTAGAAGGTATAGAATGCAATGTACCAGTGGAGGCAGGTGATTACCTCGATGAATCGAAAAACCAAATATTTTTTATCAAACCTGTAGCTTAAATTATTCTCTGGCTATACCCCTTCAAAGCGTATAGATAAAATCTGGATCAGAAATTTCGTCTAGACACCCTAGAAAACACATTCATAGATATTATTGAATTCTTCAATGTGTTTCACGCATGAATTTGAGCTCTTTCTTATTAATAGACTATTTTCCACTGCCATTTCTTTTGGTGTTGTTAACATGTTTTATGCAAAATTCAAGTTTGCACTGTCACTTTGGCAACAACTTGAAGAGCATACCAATTCTTTTAATATAGAAACCATCCGATGATCTTCGGGAAAGCTACAGGCTTGCACAAGAATAGATTGAATTGATGACTGCATGGTGCATTAGTAATATACTGTACTTAAGTTTTTAGACGAACTTGATAACCTCGTTGTGCTCCAGCCATATAGAACCTACAGTAGTTCGGAATTCTCTGCTTTTTTTACCCTTGAAGCAAGATCGTGCCTTTTGTTTCTTCATAAGACTTGATTATGACGTTACGTGTATTTCAAGATGGTCATGCTTGCTCTTTGGCGAGTGTTCACTCAATTTGAGGGGTCAGATGTTTTAAAAGTACGTGGAGAAGAAACGTGCTGGCATGCCTGATTAGACTAATTATTGTTCTGTAGTTTTTGCATAATTTTAAGTTTTCTTTTATTGGTGAGGGTATCGCCAGTGATGTTGTCCACTGACCAGGCCATCTTTCTTCTCTAAGAATGGTGTTGAAAATCTTGAGGAGAACATCTACCATTGCGGTACCTCCGTTGATAATTATCATTATAATGAGTTCAGTTGTGATGTTGTGAATCTCAGGAGTTTTCCTCCTTTTCAATTGCTTGATAACAGCTTCAACCTCAGAACCTTTATTGTGTTATTATTTTCTTACGATTTTCTATTTCTGCGCATTGAGAGTGTAGATATATTCTTCCTTGTTCTCCCCTAGTGTTCACTTTACATTTCTCTTTGCTGTTCTGTATTTGTCTAGATCGTTTTCAGAGACAAACCTTTTACTGTTCAGCCTTGCCTTTCAACACATAATTCAGGAGTACTTTCTTTGATCCACGGTTGTTTTTAAACCTCAGTTTGCTACATCGTTTCGTTTGTTTCGTGAATGTCCTGTATGTTCAGGAGGAGAGGCAGAGGTGCAAAGCGGCCTCCTATTCTTGCTAGAAATTCTTCTCTGATTTTCAGGACAAGCAACTTGTCTGTGTCGTACTTGATTCTTCCATTGTCTATTGATTTCTTTCGTTTCTTTTAGTTTTATGCTGATGTTCATAAGCACAAGATAGTGGTCACTTACTATATCGGCTCCCAGAAAGGACTTGGTATTATTTCGGATCATGCTTGATACGAAGCGTTTGGAAACGAGGTAAGTCAATATTTGGGTAGGGGAGTGCAACGTGCCCTTGCGTGTAGCTTTGTGCGGGAAAAGAGCATTTGCAAGCACTAGATTGCGCGTGCTTGCAAACTAAAGAAGTCTTTGGCCTCGTTCGTTCGTGTCTACCAAACCGTACTTAACAACGTTTTTGGCCCAGATGTCGTGAGCATCCTCGACACTTTGGCATTCCAGTCACCCTGGATTACCAGAATGTTTTTCCTGGGGACGTGACTAATATTTTCTAATAGTTTCTTCTAGTTTGTGGCAAAAACAATGCATAGGTCATTGTAGTAGGTAGTGGTGGCATACTGTAGACTAAATAATACTGTAGTTATGTTCTGAGGAAGACTGACTAACCTGATAGATATATGATTATGTGAGACTTTGGGGGACATTCCAAGACTCAGTTGACATAGTCCTTGTGAATTATTATATAACACTCCATTTTTACGTTTATTTTGGTGTCCACTGAACCAGATTTTATAGTTATCATCTTCCCATCACATTTCAGCCAAGTCGATAATATTCCAACTGCATCTTTTCAATTTATGAGTACGCTCTTGAATCTTTCCTGCCGGATTGAGTGATTTAACATTCCAGGTACCACAGGAAAATCTATTTCTTCTTTCTGATGTTCAATCTCTTTTTTCTTGGTGGTTTCGGAGTTGGTGTCCACAGTAGCCAATCTTTCAACACCACCCTGTGGAGCTGCAGTGGAGGACGCGGCCGTTGTTGACCCGTGCCTTGACTCCGGTGTGGAAATTTTGAATGATTGTGTTATTCATCATTGGTGTTTCTATGGGAGAAATGTGCCTGATGGTACTCATCTCCTCTCCAGACATGGATGGCCGTTGCACCATTGATGAAGTTATCCGCCCTGCAGGTTTCCACCAACCTTCGCAGTATAAGAGTTGAACTCCTTATGCACTGAAGTCACCGTTGGCCAAAGGCTCTTCCGCTAGCTTCAGATACTAGTGTATCTTCTGCACAGCACTAGGTTGGTTTGAAATCAGTCTATTTCTCTTAGCCTTTGCCTGAAGAGGCCCAACCTGCAAGGTAGCAGGTGAGTTCGAATTTTGAAATCAGTGTCACATTCTCCTATTTCATGAGCTGGCTAGGGCCAGGGCCATGAACAGCCCTACAATAGAAGAGTAGTAAAATTTATGTAGTACCCGAAATGCAGTATATTAACCTACATATACCTAACATTTGTTAAATTATGAATAATTGTTAATAATCGGTGTCTTTCATCTTATCCACCAGTCTGTGTAATGTATTGTTTAGTTTTTCTATTGTCTGCAAAATTGCTGGACTGCATATCTAGACATGTCCATATGGTATAGCACTGTCTAGCAGTAATTGGAGCACAACTTACTGCATGAGTGTCGGAACGTCTTAAAGTTACAAGCAGGACGTGAATAGATGTCTTTTTTACTGAAGTGGGGAAATTCTGGGCTAATGGTGGCACGGCCAATGTTCCTTACTTGAATATACTGGAAGCAGAGACAGTCGAACACATAGCCACTGATTACCCAGCTATCCACAACCTCCGACAAAAATGTAGCATTCAAGATCTTAGCAATCTGGTGTCCGACCCGGTCCAGGCGTCGGGTTTCTGGGAGGAGTTCAGAGGAAGGTTCCCCACAGTACAGTAGTTCCCTTAATTTTGATTGCATGACGACGACGACGACGACGAACTACTACCTGAAAAGAATTGGGGTCCAGGAGGATGGTAGATGTGAAGACTGTGGAGAGGAAGAGGAGAAGGA